>JABMBR010012102.1:0-38093 GCA_018881525.1 Meteorus sp. PSUC_FEM 10030008 | reverse complement strand
AAGAATCGGGATATGCAGAATTATTGGTCCCCGCAATGGGAATGATTGTGGGGTGGATTGAATTGGAGGCCCTGATAAGCAGGATGGAATAGAAGTTTGGTCTCAAAACGGAATTCCCAATATGCACAAATAACGACCTTTCATCTGATTTCACAAGTTTTGTTTGATAACATTTATTTCTTTGACATATCACTACATAGTATAGAACAAAGTCGCTTTCTCTGTTCCTATATCCCTATGTATGCTCAAATCTTTAAAACTACGCAACGGATTTTGATGCTGTTCTTTTTTATAGATAGAGTGATTGAAGAGGAAGGTTCAAATTTATAATATATTTTTTGTTGGGTATATCGAATTCATATATATATAGATCAAAGACGGCATAGCGGGCTGAGTGTGCTAGTCACTGATAATATACAAAACGAACAATTCATAATCAGTCAAAAGCTAATTGTACGATGGAAATAGTAGTGTGGTCACTGACTAGTATGCGAAATTATTGGTGAATTCTTGGTGATGTATCTAAATTCAATGCTCGCTTTGAATATCCATGCAGGTTTTCTTGAGGAACAGAGCAATAACTGAATCGTAACGAGCGCGAGGGATTTATAAGATACAATTAACGAGTGTTTATTTCGATTTGATCGCAGCTGCATCAGTAACATATTAGAGCGAAACTTCCAAGGAGAGAGAAATATTCGTATAGGATTGTAATCACTCGCTAATTTATAGTTGACCCGCTATATTAGACCGATCGTGGCCGAGAGCTTTTATTCACATTCATGTCTACGGTGGTTTTCTTGAAAAACTCACGACGTCGTCTCGCGATGTTCTGACGCGCCGCACGTCTGTTCTGTTTCCGCAATGATGTTTGATCTCGGTTACTTCTTTCGTATCCAAATATTATCGTAGCTAATTTGAGACCGATCAATAAAATGATGATAATCCAATTCAACATTGACAGAGAAATGGGACGAATCTCTGGTGGTGCAGCCATGGCCGCTTCTCGCTTATGGTTCTCTCTTAATCGCTCATCATACCTTCGCTTCCAATCCTCAGCTGATTGCCCATTGCCTTCCAACATCATCAAGAACAGGTTAAATCGCTTCCGTAAGGGCCAGTCCTCCCGTATTCGATGATAACTTGTAACTTCCAACACTGCAGTTTTCGACACATGGAATTTATGTTCGAAAACTAAATCCTCAGACTTTTCCAAGCTGTATATACACGCTACTGAATCATTGCCAATTATCTCACGTAGATCATCGAGTGTTTCTGCATTTTTGCGGTATTCTTGTTTCATAAGGAATTCTATCGAGTGGCCTTGAAACATAGCTTGCAATATCAAGAAGTATAGGAATATCATTGAGAAGAAAATTTGGAGCGCGAGCGTGTCCATTCAAGTATGTAGAGCTGCATTGATCAACAGGCGCATAATTTCGAATCCAGCAAATGACCATCATCGAATCTTTCCGGACAGAAAAATAACGATGAATGTCATTGGGAGAATCACACACAGAGATATCAGTGTGACCATTCCGAAGAAGTTTCCTATTTTTTCCAAAGGGGTGTAGAAGCCTCTGTTGTTAGTGACAATATGATATTTGGAATAATATACTGGATGAGTAAGAAGTGATCTCCCGAAGATTTCATATGCAATCACTATATCGCATGTTCCATTGCTCATATACTCATATAGTTCTCTGTTTGATCCAACTTTGAAAATATGTGTTGAATTCAAAAAGTATTTGAGTCTTTCCAGGAGATATATATCTTCTGGCCACATTTGTGAATAAATACTCTCATTATAATTCTCGTAAAGAACTAAACTTGTAGAATCTTCAGGTTCAATAGCAAGTTTTATCCTAGAACCATCGATATTTCTAGTCCGGTCCAAATCCCAACCTTCGCCGTTGTTTTCCAATGGGAGAAATGTGATAATAACTTCAATGACTATCTGTTATGAAGTTTTTACATCACGTACAATAATATGAGATCTTACCTGCATCGAATTGCCGACGATACATCGACCATCCAGATGATTGTCTTGAAGATGTTGGAACTCGTTGCCATTCATGTGGTGCTCGACTCGTATACGGATTGAATGTGAAGACCATCGATCGCGAATTATTATCAACACAAAGAAAATAAGTTTTAATCAAGTTCATGGTCCACGCGAGTTTCAACATTTGCCTCGAATTTCTGCATCGGCCGTTCAAATTGTCCAATATAATGAACATTATCGCATCATGACATTCCATCGCGCGGATTTTTTGAATGTGAGCAATATTGTTTCGAGCTGCGACACAGATCGCGGCGTCATAATAAACGAATTGTGGTATCGCCGTAATTTAACCGGGTCGTCAATCAATGATGCGTCGTTGTAGATAATCATCGGAAAAGATTCACTCTCTCGAATGGCTCCGACGGCCAATAGATCAGAGTCGCCATGCACGACCACTTCCTTCATATCCGCATAGTTTTCCGATAAAATTTTGACCTTCCAATCGGATGGAAATCATGCGATATGTATTCTGTAAGTTTGTCACACGAATAGAGAAAAAATAACTTACCGCCATCTTACTGATTGATCGAATGGTGTTATGATTCAAGCCAGGGATCGGTATCGTATATGCGTCGGCAATCAGGAGTCCGAAGACAATTTGGGCACCGCCTAACACAAACTTCAGAAACATTATGATTCTGGATCTACAAACTTGTTATGAAACACTTCGAAGGATTGCCGACTTTCAACTGAAAGTGCAGCCAATCATGAGATCCTATGAATACTTAGCATGGCGGTTGCGTTTTGTCGATATCGTAGAATATGAGTACACGTGGACAATTGTCATTTGTTATCATGCGAACCACATTACTCGCGTGTGCAATAAACCAAAGTCATTCAAAACTAATGGGAACCTTAACACTTGGACATTCTCGAGCAATCAATAATGGAAAATATAAATATTTCAGTCGTCAATATTTTCCTCTCCCGAACCCATTCTATTTATAACCATACGGAACATTAGTCCCACACTGATCCTAAGAATGTAGTTGATCGTCATAGCAACCAAAAGTCAACCGGGGCTCCCTACTAATCCAGGATAAAAAAAAAGAGTACATGGACCGATAGTCCAAACGATTCATCTCAATAATCCATGAATGAATGAAATCGAAATGATGATCTGATTTTCAACTGACAATTACTGTTCAACATCCATGCAACATTATTCAACATGTGCCCCAGACGCGAAGATTATTCATTCAAATTCTCATATCAATAATTAGTAACCGAAAGGAATCAACCTGAAATTTCATACAACACAATCATTGGCTTGGGGTCCACTTCTTCCTTAATATAGAATCAATTTTGAAATCTTTGATTGTCTATGCTCATTTGGTAAGAATTCCTCAATTACATGAGTTCGCTTTCGACTCAGATGACAAAATTTCGCAGGCAAGAATGCCCTATAGATAGTGAACTTCCCCCCCCTGGGTGCGTAATATATTATTTCACCTACAAATACTACGAACTTGTGATTGTACTGATGTCTGCTTGAAACTTCCTGCAAGTCTTTGTATGAAAAATAAGAATGAATATCTCGTTAGAGAGCATCGATATATCAACTTCTTTGATATTATTTCTTCTCATCAGTGGACGAAATGTCGATCGCAGGCGGTCCATGTAGAGCGAAACGGGGGTATAAAAACTGTTCGCAACTAATGGAACTTCAGTCATTCACTGTTTGATCCAACTGTGTGATCGGAGGAAAATCGTGTTCACATATTGTGATAGAGAACGTGTTTACAATGTTATCCAACCGGATATTCATTTTCGTTGCAACATTTTTCGTCATTGTCTTTGTTTCTCTACGGATAATTCAGGTAAGTTCAAATGTGAATTCTATTTTATATTCATAGGAGAGATTGAGGGAAAAGCACAAATTCCGTAGAATCGCTCAAGAAGTAATTAATTAGCAATGTTGAATGTTGTGATATAGGCACGCATCGCACCTAGTTCAAATACCGACAAAACTGATTGGGCCGAAAATCTCGGTAAGATATCTCGGTAACTTCAATTCTGAAACAATTACTTTGTTTACATGAACATAATTTTTATATATCGTCATTGATTGACACAGATTTTATTGTTCATTATGTCGTAAAGGTTCGATACTTTTTTTCGAACCTGATTGAAGCAGATTGATTATGCGTAATCATGAATGGACCAGATTTTGACAAATATGTCCATAACTTCAACATGATTTTATGAATGTGGATTTTTCTATGGTGATCAAAATCACTAAGATGGTCGTTTATACGAGCGAACTTTCTCGATGATAACAGTGAATTGCTCTGTCTACGTAGGGTCTCAGTATCGTTAGTTCAAGGTTATATAACACAAGAGTTGATCGTTTTATCAAAATTCAATACTTCGACTGATGCTTTTCACAATACAAAGAATATGACGCTGTGTTATTCTGAATGACCACCAGAAGTTATATTTCTCTTCATTTTTCTGAGCATTTTGGTGGGAATTCTCAGAATAGAAATAATATTAGAATTCCAAATGAGGACAACTCAAATAAATAGAAAGGAAAGAGGAAGGCATACGCATTCATACAGATGAAGAAAGTTTGCGAGGTTATCGCGTATGAGGAAAAAGAGCAACAATCTCTAGAAATAGCTGAGAGTATTTATCAGTGAAACTAAGAGAGCCACGAATTGGATATCAAGATACTTCTCTGAAGCAATGAAAAAAATTTGAGTGTATGTACCTATAAAATTTCGTTTATTTGGATTGAATTTGGTCATTTTTTTTGTTGCGACGGTGAAAATATTGAGTTTCTTCTACGATACGAATACCATAACAACTATTGTTGATTGTTAAATAAACGAAGACATTCACGGGCACATTCAGTCCAAAAGTAAATCCGGATTATTCAAATTATAATGTCAAAGTTATGAATATTGTGATTATTATGTTATCAGCCCCAGCATGCTGCCTGAATGAATTCAAACTATATTAGTCAGTGGGAACAATCCACTGTCATCAATACGGCTTAAATTTCACGGAAGTAACTGACAAGTTTGGTATCAAGCAGAATCATGATGATACACATACAGGTGATCAAGTGGCTGACATTCTAGTCCTGTTGGAGAGAATTGGTTTCAACATAGATATGTTTCCTGCAAACTACACAGGAATTGGAATATTGAGATTATTCCCATGTCCGCGGGATTTACCAGATGCTGCTCTTAACCTCATGTCGGATGCGCAAAATCAACGACCCAACGCAACTTGGAGTCTAGGTGGTTATACTTGCTCAGCAGACCAATTCAAAGAGTAAGAAAGTCAGTTCATAGTCCAAAAGTTCAATGCTCATATAAAATCTGATTTTATGCTTCTATGCGGGAAACAAAATCAATGGCTGGGTATTTTGGAAGGTAAAAAAATTGTTGAGAGTTGATTTCTTTTCTCGTAACATTTTTAGTTTGCGAACTTATGAGAGTAGGATGACAACTCATCAAGTGACTGTTTGACTTACTTGGAAAGAGCATCTAAATGTCGATGTATTTAGTCAGTTATTTTATTTCTCTTCTTTTTTTCAGTATCCCACGAATCACCAACGGAGGTGGGAGTAGCAGTCCACTCGTGCTGATATCTGAGGAAGGTGGAAGAGACGCAGCTTTGTATCGTATAGAAAATTATGTTGCCAAATTGGAAAAGACCACCAGGGATAATAATATTAATCCAAGGATAATAATCAATTTTTGGATGACATTACCTGACCCAGTGCTTTTCTCCAAAGTAACTACATATTCCTGTTTTTTGAGGATAAAATATATTTTTTTCACGAACTCATCTTAATGTGAATTCAACAGTTCGGACCATACTTTGCTTATGATGTTCTCAAAATTTTCATGAATCACGGATTTTGTGAAATTGTCTTGATGGCAACTCAGGAAAATGTTTACGAAAAGGAAAACTGTGAAAAATTCCACAGATATTTGAACGATGACTTTGGACCGGGCGTTCAAATTATGCGACAAAATCTTCAGAATACTCAAATGGATCGATGTTCGATACATTCATCAACAGTGCCCACACATTCCAAAGAGTCACACTTCGAATTAGTAACGCAACGCATATTCTGAAGTAACTCTGAGGTATTCATTCGTTATTTTTTACCAACGGAGATGTCATGGTATGAAACTATTCTGCATGGACATCAATCATGGATATGAAATGTTATTCGTTATGATTTTCAAATATATTTAAAAATTATGAGATAAAGTTCGCAATATGTTTTTCAGTTATCATGCTCATGAATCCTGACAAATTGATTCGTTTCGTTCAAAATGAGAACCTGAAAGCTTCGTAACGTAGAGGGAAATTCAAAACAACAAAAATCAAGAGCATTGCTTAGATTTTAATAAAACTGATGGATGACATATGTGATCTTCAAAGTTTCATCTTCCTCATCACGAGGAAAAACTTACGTAAACATAAAATTGATATGATGGGTTTGGTTTTTGCGAATAAACTGACAAGCAACGGTCCAATGAATTATTCATACTTCCAATATTTTTTTTTTTCCCTAAAAACAATTCGTGCGCTGTGCTTCGTGTTATTGATTTAGTGCACGAATCTTTTTCATTACGTGGCGCCTTAAATTTTCTTCATTCTCACATATGAGAATTCCTGAAACTGTGAACACAAGATTACTTTCTATCTTTTTAATTATGAATAAAACATGAGGTGCAAAAAAATGAGGGAACATCACTATCTATTTATGGTATGTTGTTCTTCAATTCGGATTACTGAATATCAAATAATTTTTTCACAATACCATTTCAGTGGGTATATGATAACTACCGTTACTATTTTATGCACCGATGGCACACAGTTATTGGCTGCAGACAAATATCGACGCTTACGAAGTAGTGCTCTGAGGATAAATGAGAAGAGAGTAGGTAATCTGGAATTAATTGTTCCTGCTTATCATTGACAATGAAATATCAAAGCAAGCAATAATAAAGAAATTCTCATGAGAATTGAATCATTTTCAAATTTGACATACTGTTTATTTCATATTGTTATTGAAATTAATACAATATTTGTGGAAATATTTACAGAGGAAACTTATCTTTTAAACTTCAATTGTATTGTGTATTTGCGTTTCGTCACGTTTTTTTTTCTTTATATTTTTATGATTCAATAGTTGTATGTTTATATTGTTCAATATTGTATGTAACTTTTTCGTAATGATGCAAAGGATTATTTATTGAATAGATGAACTATAAGGGCATTCATGATCCGAATTTCGTTGATAAAAATCCTCGTCGAATGAGGTTCCGTTGATTCTTTACATTTAGATTTCGATGGAAAATGAGTTTGTGGTTTTATAGACCCACATGTGAATGATAATCATTTACCTGAACTTGAATGCACAATCTAGTTTCTCACTTACCCTAGCAAACGGTATAAAAATAATAGATCATTCCCCATCACATTCTCATTAAATTTTTTTGTTTTTTTTTTTTTTCGTTCCATTTTTTGCATGATTGCCTCATTGAATATTGCGTGATTTTTCTTGCTTCATCTCACAATTGTTCGTACTTAAAAAACACTTTCTCGTCAAAATCAATTGATCAATCAGTCACATGTTGTTTCTATCGCTCATTTGTATCATTGTGATATTTATGACGGTAAAAATCGATCCGTTGTATTGATTCAATTTTCGTCAATATATTTATTGTACATATTGTCTACGATGAAGATAATTAACAAGAATACGATGGAAAAATAAAAATAGTTCGAGGACAGTGATTTCCAAAAAATATTTTTGTGCCATGTTTCCATTTAAATTACACTCTCAACATTGAACTCTATTCCTTAGCGATTTTGTATGCACTTCTCTCTATTTATTTAATCGCCACATGAAAATTCACATGAGATGAATTCGAAAAAAAACACATTCAATATTCCAAATACCTCAGATCAAAAAATGGAATAAGAGTAAATAAAAGGCGAGAAAATAATTTTCATACGTTCAGGCAGCTAATGAGATCAAGCGATGTTCTTTTTTTCTTTTTCATGAAGAATTATGCTCAAAATTATGACTAGCATTCATAAAGAAAAAGTATATATGAGTATACGTATATAATTGTATGTATGTGTATACATATGAACATTTCTTCATGTTCATCAAACTTCAAACACATCGCTGCCCAGAATAAAATTCTACAAAATTTTTTCACCACCACCATCCATATCCGAACACGTATAGACACGTCACCGGAAACCATAAAAATAATTTAAACCTGTGCAATTCACAATTGAAGTTTACGGATATATATTCATATCTAATAATTATTTTGTATGATAAATTAAAATACAAAATACTAATTTACACACAACGTCTTTTTTCTTCACGCCATGCACATATTTTTTTTTGTTCCTAACACAAATTCTCAAACTTGTTTTTACATTCATCCAATTTTGTTTATTGTTCATATAATTTTGATCACGATATCGAATTGCATTTCTTCTTGGGAACGAAATTATTCTATATTCTTATTATTTATCCACAGTTGTAAATATTCTCACTTCAATCATTTTGTTTTCGCTTCTCGCATTCATGTACTTTAATGAGATTTCTCGTTTTCAAATCTTTCGTATTTTTCTGTCCCATGACATCAGGGTGAAACGACAAACAAAACATGGAGTCATCGGGAACAAGAGGGAAAATAAATAAATAAATAGATGGAAATCAATCGATAATGAAATTTTTGAAAATGTACTCCTGCTCCCTATTTATTCGTCATTTTCATCAGAAAAACAAAGGAAAATTCGAATACAAGCGACAAGAAATTAAAAGTGTCTAGAATCTCATGGTCTAGACACTCAATTTTGTTCGTATGTGACGTTGAAATTCTACAATGATAGGCATTCGCATAAGGCACAGCACTTTTATATTAATTAAGGGAGGCATCAATAGAATATGAGCCCCCATTATTTTGTTTACATTATTTTTCGTTTTGCGTTTTACATTTGATCCTCACTGTACTCTTCCATCAAATCGAATTCAAATTTTACACGATAATGGATATCTGATAACAAGAGTTCAATCTCAATGTATATATATGTATATAAAGAGAATACAACATTGCTCCGTCTCAATATTCACATGTTCAAAAATCGGATGAATCGTAAATGTATCTATACCATGACACTAAACATTATATTTTTTGTTCTAGTATGAAGGCACCCGAGATATATATGTATACCTAAGACTGTCGCAAAGAGCAACTCTCTTATCCGAAAACTTTCATTATCCCGAAGAAATCATCACGAGAGTAAATCATGTGCTTGAGTCATTGAAAACATAATATGGCGAATGAAACACAAAAAACCACAGATAACACATCCACCTCAATTATATGATAGATTGTAACATAATATGCAATACACGATTCGCACTTTCTCAAGATGACGGAAGAAAAAGAAAAGAAACATTCATCCTAAGGGACGGTCAGTCAGTCTATTGAAATCGGCAGAGGACAAAATATTTATATTTATATAAATATAATGAATCATCCAGCATCACTCCCTCATCACTCTGCATAATTACGACATACGTTCCCTATAAATATTAACAATTATCATAATGAAGATGTTGATGAGAATAATAATATTAATATCGATAATAATAATAATTCTCATCTGACCAAATACATGTAAAGAACGCATTTTTGTTCCATTCACAACATACAATTTTGAATATTATTTACAGCATTCAAATATAAATATATGTGTTCACACAGACCAGCATTCCTATACACACATGCACTCTTAAACTAATACATCCATACGTACACTCACATATGATTTACGTGAGAATATCTCCACATGAAGCGAAATCGAACATTTATATAATGAGAATCGTTTGTTACTCCGTAACATTTCGAATTTATTCTCGATGTTGAATGGGTAAAGAGCCAGAGACAAATTGGAATTATGATATAAATGAAAATTTTTTTCAATCTCATCAACAGCAATGTTAATAGTTTTTCCTAGGAAACCGTTTTCATTCATTCACTGACCACGAGATACGAAATCCAAAGTGTCCACTAGTAAGAATTTCTCTCTTGTGGTTTCAGTGGTTCAAAAATGATTCCAGATTCGGATGCACTATTGTTATTTGTTCCACTATTTTTATTTTATATTTTTGCCAATATACCCAAAGTTCGAAATATCTCGCGATTCATCATACATTACGTTCAAAATGGTCTGTCCGATTTCAATCACTCAATAATTCAATCACTAACGACACGAATCTTGATTCAATTGATTCAGTTTTTAAATACATAAAAACTTCGAAATTACAATATCATACATTCACTTCCATGTTATCTAATTGTCAATTAATAGAATTACGAAATTTACGATCCTCCTTGAATTTGGAACCGTCGAATCCTCGCTTGCACTGATTCGCATTGTACCTCACTGTATCTTGTGTATCTACCAGCTCTAACGGGTTCACGAATAACAACTAAATTACCACCGCGTTCACGTAATGCTTCCAATCCTGTTTTGGTACAAGAGGGAGGTGGTATTGTCATTTTCGTAGATGATGTAGTTGATGTTGCTGTAGTGATTGTTGCTGTTGTCATTTTACTAACCGAACTTGGATCTGTTGTAAAACGACTCAACGCTTTACTAACAACACCATTGCATTCTCTTGGCCAAGCTCTCGTACGATGTCTATCCCATCTATCATTTTCTGTACCAGAGAAAGGAAAACTGGCACGCACTTGACTTTTGCCATAAAGAATGAAGTCCAATGAATCATCAGAATAAATGCTACTACGATCACTTGAACTATCAGTTGATATTTCAGATACTGTATCGCTACCACTGTCACTACATTGTTGCTCTTCGCCTAAAATAAATACAGGTGTACATTTGAACACATCACCAGCTGGCATTGTGTGGTTTCCCATAGCTCTTCTCTGTGTATTCATATTTGATTCAATTATAACTATCTCGGCGCCTGATGAAAATTTTTGTGCCAAAGAGTCCATATTCTTTTTGAATGTGTCCCTACGATCTGGACTCAATCCAATTCGTAATGGCATCGTTGGGGATTTAGGTCTCGTTGTATAAATATTCTTCTTGTTCGTAGTTATTGTTTCTGTATCAATGTTAATCGATAATTTTTCCGCACATGGTGCGATTGTTTTGGGTTCAGTAGTTGGATCATCATTGTTGTCAGTTGAATCTTGCTGCGGTGTTGAACATCTTTCAGGTAAGGCATCAGATAAATTCGGTAAATTATTTGTTTGATCATTTGATGGTATAAGATCATCGTTGTCGGAAGCAGTAGATATTGGTGTGAGAGATGATGTTATTGAGCTGTTGAACATCGTGAACCAAGGGTGATCGAGACACTCGGTGACAGTTAGACGTTTGCTGTGAACAAATGGAAAAATAAAATTAATTTCTGATGTTCTATGTAACAAAAAATTAATCAACAATTAAAATAAAAAGTTTTCTCATTGACATAAGAGATCGGCAAGTTTCGTATTTTTGTCGCATGAGTGGAAATACTGTACGACAACTCATAACTACTGTAAGACCATAGTGTCACCTCCTTTATCCTTAACATATTACGAAATTAGTAGTTTATCGTGTAAATGTTGTCGTGTTGGTCGTCGTCATCGTTGTCGTTGCAAATTATACCGGTCTGGGAGTTTGATGCTACCGACCGGTCGCGTCCATTGCCTATATATAACTTCCGCTTACACTGAGCCGGTTCAAACACAAACAAATGAACGCGTAAAGGAGGATGACAAGGATGTGCTCCGATTAACGGAATAACAAGTTACGCAACTGTGTATGACTATCACCTTGATAAAAGAAAGCAAAAATGAAAGGAAAATGCGGAATGTTGAAATATGAGCGAATAATTCGATGCAAACAACAAATTAAGAGAGAATGAATTTGTCAATCAATCAACAATCGAGCTTCCTTCTTCAATAGGTAATTTCGTATCAACTTTAAAAAATTTGGATCTACTCTTCTCTCATATTGCAAAGTAGTGAAAAAATAACAACATTTCACGAATATTTCACAATCATGTTCAGAACAATTTTTCTAAATTTGTTTATCGTAAACTGATTGAATTGACAAAGTCTTAAGTTACTTTACATTTATTTTCTCACAATCATGTTCATCATTGCAAATACAATTCAAACTTTCCAACTCATATTTGGTGTACGTCACGATTCCTTCCACATTTTCGCAATGATTAATAAGGGAAATGAGAACATGAAACACATCGCCTACAATTTTTCTCCACGTGCAAAACATTTCAGTAGATGGAGCTGTGTAATCGTTGTGATTGTTGATTGAAAAGTGAATTAGAGCATTGCTCTTTATTTATTCAAATGAGAACGTCAAAGATAATGTTTGCATATAACTTCCTTCTTGGTCTTTTGTCAATGTGATAAAAATTAGCCATTATCGGATGCAAATGTTTTTACTTCATTTATCATTCATAGTACTATGATTATTATTTCTTTTTCCTTCAACTTTACTGTTGGAAAACGGAGTGACATGGGAAAGCAATCGGTACTCGGAAATTCTCTATTACGTTTGCGTGATTAGACCGTATACATAATCGGTATATGCTATCGTGAGAAGGTCGATGGACTGACGGAAATGCATTGCAAAGGAAGAGTCTATATATTGCGATAAGTATATTGCATGTTTTGCGAGTAATTTGATGGAAGTACAGAATAACGTCGTTATAAATTCATCAATCATCTTTTTTTCACTCTCTTTCACCCTTTCGCATATTCAATCAGTCAATTGATTCGTCATATTCTACACCTTGCAATTCAATTTATGATGAACAATTCGAAATATATAATCGAAAATTTGATTGAAAATTTTTTTCATTCATTTATATGTCGCTGTAACGTGGGAACAGTAACATACAATACAATTTTTTTTATTCGTAATCATTCAAAGACTCATTGAAAATGGACATGGAACTTTATCTGTAGCGAACATTCGTTGAATGGATAACAAATTTCTGTGCACATTTTACATTTGTTACTGATTTTTAGATAAAATTGGGTAAATTCGAATATTCTTCTTCTCTTCATGATCATCTCATCACTGAGAAGCATCTCAAATGATCAAGTCACTTTATTATAATTTCAGTCGTCAGAAGACTCATTAAAGCAATCAATAAATCGATGAATTAGACTATTTACAGTAATATTTGTCCCATTATTTCAGCTGACTCAATTCAACAACATTGACATATTTTGTGTAAAGAGATTCTTCCAGAATATTATGTTACAGTAAATAAAAAACGAGAGTGAGATATTTTGGTTACGTCAACATTTGTAGCATGAAATTTTATTTTGCTTTTCTCCATCTCGTTGGCTTATAACATTTTGTTTGACACGAATGCACATGTTGAAACGAGTACGATTTATATACACAGATATTTAACGAGTCAAATAACATTCTATATGAGATTGCAACGCACATTCAAACACGTCTCCGTCATTCCTCTCTGTAAATACCATGCATGCTCATTCAATTCTTGGAATATCCCTCGTCAAATATATTCCAGACTTCATGATTTTCTTTCATTATTCACATGTACAATTGAAATTACCTCGGATCCTTGACCATGAGTTTCCGCATTAAATCACGCGCCTCCTCAGACACATCCTCAAACAGATCGTCCGGGAAGTCTAAGCGACAACGACTGATATTACAAAATGTTTCCTGTTTCGTGTCACCACCAAATGGCGAGCATCCTGTTAATAAAACGTACAGCAGAACTCCCACAGACCACATGTCTGTAGCAAGACTTATTGGTTCGTAATTGAGCACTTCAGGAGCTGTGAAATAAAAACAAACAAACAAATATGAATGAGATATTTTTAAAAAATTTAGAAAAATTATTACTGTGTATGAAGATAAAATGAAAAACACCAGTTGTCTCTCAGCCACCCTTTTTTTTTAATCACAAAAATTCAGACCGTCTCAAAAAATTGGATTTTTATCAGTTCAATCAATTCTTTCTACTCATGAACAATCGAGACAATGGTGGAGCATTAAAAAAATCACGATAACTCTACATATCTTTGGACTTGTATGAACAATGAATGACGAGAATGAAAAGGAAAAAATGAAAATCATAATAAAAACAATGTCAGAAGGTCTGAAGTCAGTCTCACAGAAGTGGCGAAAAGTGATAGCGATTAAATTGCCCTGACCAGGCCAATAAACGCGTCCACGGCCCGGGCAATTATACTCACTGTGGAGTCATGAACGCGCGCGGTCGTCGGTTAAGTCGTTTTATATATAAACTTATATATCTAGGTATATAAAATAATATATAAAGTGTGTACAGTTGCACACGCGAAAAGAATGAAAGAGTGCGCAATGTGTGTGACTACGTTTTCACACACGAACGTGTTCGTGCGTGTAAACAAAGTAATAAAGAACGGTAGAAATAAAGTGGGAGACGAGCGGAAGAAAGTAGAAATGAAATGAATGAGATGATGAAAGGGGTGAGGTAAAGAGAAATACATGTGAATGTGTATGAGAGAAAAAAACATACGACGACGTTGGCATCGTCAGTGGAATTCGTTTTATAACAAGTTATGTATGTGTACTTATGCAAAAAAAAAATATATCTTCACGGTGGTGGTTTGTTTCGTTGGTGGTTAACAGACTGATGACGTGTGAGAAAAGGGTTATGTGCTTGTTCTGAAGTGAATGAAGACAAAATGAGGAAC
Organism: Meteorus sp. PSUC_FEM 10030008; assembly: GCA_018881525.1. Lineage (NCBI taxonomy): Eukaryota > Metazoa > Arthropoda > Insecta > Hymenoptera > Braconidae > Meteorus > Meteorus sp. PSUC_FEM 10030008. The sequence continues at coordinate 23,258 of JABMBR010012102.1, read as the reverse complement.
GAAACGGTTGCAAAAAAAAATGGGAATGGGTGAAATGAAGAGTGAAATATTGCTATTAATGTTATAGAATTTTTACTTGACAAATGTTTTCATTCCAATTATTCTTCTCTCTTTTCGTCAACTATACTCACCAACATAATCGGGTGTGCCCAAAATTTCACGAATGTCAGCACCATGACTGATGTATCTTGATATACCAAAGTCACAAAGTTTTACATCACAATCGGGAAAGTCACCAGTTAAAACCAAGTTTTGGGGCTGAAAAATATCAGAGGAAAGATGTATATTAATTTATGTAACTGTGTTTGTTTCATTGATCTTGATCCTATTCAATTTTCATCATCACATCTATTTCGATAATTATAAAAAAAAAAAAAAAATTGAAAATTTCATAAATTTTGTTAAACGTCTCTCATTCCCATGTCACTTTAAACTTTAAAAATGAATGAAAATTTTGGCTTGGCACTTTTTTTACACGCTGTGAAAAATTTACAAAAAGTAAAATCGTGAATGAAGAAATCACAAATTGAATAGATAAATAAAAGAAGAATAAATAAAGATATAAAAAGTGCATTCTGTGCGCATTACTGCTACGAAAGGAAATGAACTTTCCATCAGTTACAAACTACATACGTAACCCTTACATATATATTTATAAACAGACCAGAGAGTTACGCTCTTAATCGCGAAAGTGGAAGCAACATGTCTTATGGCACCTACATCTACTCATGAAACGCATACGCACACAACAATACCTACAAACATTTTCTAAACTCTTCTCACTCACTCTCCATCTTTCTCTTCATACTTTTCATTACCTTATTTATAAACTCGTTGAATGTCGAGACATTAAATCCAATGTGAAATAAGGAACCAACAATCAACTATCGGAAGTATATCAAATGTACTCGCAGAATCCATTAAATATTGCGCAAATATAAGAGACATTGTTAAAATAATAAGAAGAGAGTGTATTTACAACGTATTACTGCGCATATTTTCACAGCATTCGAGCATGAATTGACATGTTGATTTTACAAAATAAAAATAAAACGAAGTAAATAAGTGAACAGTGAAAAACAAGGTATTGTCATATTAATATAACACGTTCCATTAATGCGGCCAATATTCTTTTCTTTTTCGTTAGTCAATAGTTCACCCTTTCCATTTTTTAATTTTTCAATTCCCCCGAAAAGATCGTGTCCGACTTTCACCAATTATATAATTAACATTGCATCACTCTTCCATATCAAATAACAACGCATACCAGACCAAACTATCAATAACAACCCAATAATCTCTCCAATAATGAAACAACAAATAAATAACAAAAATAAGAATCTGAAAAAAGAAAAATAACAAACAGAAGACCAACATATCGAACGTTGCCACACTTTTACATTCACATAGCAAACTCCACTTTATTACTTCCTCTACCCTCACCATCACAATTAATTCTATCATTTTTTTTCCCTAATAAATATTTTGCTAATAAAAAATTTTTATTCCAACAATAATACCAACAAACGCTATCTATCAATCTTATTCTCACTATAGTCAACAATCACAGTTGAACATCCGATGTGCAAGCCACGTCACGTTTATATACAAACACTCACTCAACATAACAACATCCTATCCCCATTCACAATCGTTTGTGTTTGTGAATTCACTGCATATAAAGACACATTCTCTTTTTAACGAAAACCATAAAGGACGAAGCCAAATCACCGACACAACTTTTATTTTTACGACTTGCCGACTTAACGACAACGACTCATATCCGTATGCTGCATACTTTTGCCAAGTGAGAAGAACAAAATAACAACTAGAGAAAAACAAAAACAAAATAAAAATAGAAAAGAAAACAAAAAAAGAATAACTGAAATGACGAAAGAAAAACAAAACATTTCAATGAGGGTAATCTGAAGTAATGACTAATGACAATGGTGAATATGCATATTAAATTCACACACAGGTATCATTCTATACACTCACAACACACACATAAATACATTTCTTCTATACATTCTTCACTTACAAAAAGAAAAAAAAAATGCGCCATTCAAATTCACACACAATAACATACATCAATGATTAAAGCTCCAGTTTGCACGGTTGTTATTGTTCGAAGTTTATTCATCATTTTCACTCTACCTCTCTTTACAATTCTCATAATTCTTTCTTCATTCCAAGAATCCAAAGTTAGAAGTGTGCTACAAAGCACTTGACATGAAGAAACTAATTTTTCAATTGAATTCTGACAAACAAGAAAGCTTCATAAATGAACATAACGCAATAATTTACAATTAATCACATCAATCGTGTTCTCATTATGAAAAATATCGAACACATCAAGAGTTTCTACATCAACATTTCTCATGTCAATCCTCATCTTTAATTTTTCGTCATGAATAAATTGAAAGCGCCATTTTTTTTTCTTCCATCATTCGTGTCTTTAACCGTCGTTCAATTACATAGTCGAGGCATACTTAAGTAGAATTAAAACTTACTCACAAAAGTGAACTAAAAAAAAAGCACAACAGATCGTATTGGAGTGGTGTTCACAGTGTTCTGCATATCAGCGAACACACGTATATACGTAAATATCTTTTTCTGTGTGCGTTCGTTCATGTGTACATATTTATGTGTGAGAATATTCATGCATATAGATATAAAGAGCGCAAGTGTCAGAGAACTGCTCATGAAAATTTTCTACCCTAAGGTTACATCTGGTCTGCTGCATACGCATTACGCATATTTATTACTTCTACATAGTTTGTACATATGGATATGTGAATATGCGTAAGTGTATGTACATATATGTATTTATATACAGCAGAGGAATTTCAAGGTTTCTATAAAGACTCAACGAGTCTTTCCCACGAACGTTGTCATCCACTTCAACGTCAGAATGAACATTATTCATTTTTATATATCGCGATATCTCTATTTATGTTATGTAGGAGGAATTTCATAGAGGGTTAATGCTATTTGTGGAAAGAGTTCATTACAGTAGGTGTGCAAAACGAGTTGTAATGGATGTGTAAAAAAAATTGTTGACGGAATGAAAAATGTGGAATTTCATTGTTTAGATTGTTTAAATTTAATTCCGATTTTTTTTGTGATAGAGAAGGATGAGAATTCTTTATAAATAATGGAATCTTGAAAAAAACAATTCAAATGTCATGAATTAAATCTGGTTGGTGTAGTTTATGCGAATGTAAATGGAAATGACTTGCTAAATTCAACATCAACTGTGAAAATCGAACATTTTTATCGATATAAAGATGAATATGTAGATCAGTGATTTCATTGACAAGTATCTGAAGTGGATGTCTACTATGCTGTCAATCTGGATGAGTATTTGTAGTTTTGAATACTTCAAATGTATTATCGCTCATGTCAAATATTTGCCAGACTCTTTTCAACGAAACCTTTCCACAATTCAAACATGAAGAGAACGGAAGAATAAAAAAAATGATTTGGATGAAGTACTTAATGGGTTTCTCTTCATTCTTCAATCTGGGACTTGATGTTGGTGCCAAAAATATATTCATACATCAAAGTATTGTTGAAGAACGGGAAAAAAGAGGGAAAATCAACACAAGAACAAATATACGAATATTTCCTTCAATAAAACTTTTTTATAGAATTGTTCATGACTCATCACAAAATATTCATGATATCTCTGGGCGTTCACAATTTTTGTGATTTGGAGTATGGTCAGTAATTTCGTTTTTCACTATTGAAATCGTCAGACTTCTCTGTCGTTCGTGAAAACTCAGAATAAAAGCAAACAATATAAATGAAAATAAATTCATGCTGAACATTTTGCTCTGTAATTTAATCCGCCATTTTGCCACCCACGTCTAAATAAACATTCGCCATATAACTGTAACAAGACGTAGACACACATGCACTGCATACACATTCAGCTGCATCTCAACGTATTTTTTGAATACGTTATTGTAAATATAATCTTTATCCGGGCTTGGAATTGTCGTTGCCGAGCCCTTTTGTAAAAACGACAGGTGAACTCTATGTAAAAGCGAGAGAGATAAAGTTGCTCGATGGTGTTACGGTCTTAGAACAGGTGGTAGACACTATATTTGTGTGTGTTCATGTATGTGCATGGATGAAACAACGCCTGCTGCGTCGCATCAGAGCGTGGCAAATATACCAGCGACAGAAAAAGAAATATAAAGATTAAAATGAACAAGAAAAATAAATTCTTGCACGTATAAACACAAGTGGAAAGGAGATATATGAAATGAACGAACAGAGATGAAAAATAAGAAAGGAGTTGAAGATGGTTGTAGTGGACAAAAAAAATACGGCCACATACACGTCATTGCAAAGTCACAAAATATCATTATATATAAAAGCAAATGTACATTAGAAAATTTTATTCGAGTCATCGTGGCGTGTGATTGAATTTATCCATCAGGCAAAAACTAAAATTGCACGTGAGAACGTAGAAGAAACTAAATTCAGAAGAAGAAAATTAATGGGAGAAAGGACGTTTGTAATAATAATGTTGAAAATGAAAAAAAAATTGTTAGATGCCGAAACGGGAAAAAAATTGTGAGCCTTGAAATTTCAATTCACATTCAATAATTTCATCATTGGGGCATTTAAATGACTATTCGCAATGTTATCTTTGATTTTGATGTCAATATTCGCGAGAAATTTTATCTGGACATGAAATTAAGATGAATAAATCAGATCAAAATAATTTCGAAAAGTTCGATGAAGTCCATCGCATTTTCCCTGAAATAATTCTACTTCTACTGTCAAAAATATAACCAAAACCATCCATCAAATCCATTTTTTTCGATCCTAAAACATGAATAAATTTCGAAAAATCGATCGCTCTAAGAACATTCTTTCTATCTCAATAAATTTTATATACATTGTCAATTAGCATTAATAAACCCCCATCGATTAAATTATCCGGACGTCAATGATACACACAAATGTGTCATATCTCCAAATGTTGAAACGTCAAATCCAGAGCATGTCAAATACAATAATTACAACCGTGAATTACTTTAAATAAATTATATGTTATAAAATAATATGAAGTCTATAAACTGACGCGTCTCAATGTATCCCATATGCAAACATATATTTTCTTTGTATATACGAACGTGCGCAACGTGAAAGTAGTGTAACCCTGATGTCGTCCTTGTAACGAAATATAACGCACAACGTATATGATACAAGTTTCTATTGCAATAGACAATGGTAATAATAATAAATAATAATGATAAAGAGCGTAAATAAAATGCGTAGATGCAATGAATAAATAATAAAGAAATGATAAGAATGAAATGAAAAATAAACAAATAAATAAATGATACGAGTTGTGAGGAGAGTTTTCTCAGTAGGGAATGCAATAAATGCTCTGCAATCCAACTGCACATAAGGAAAAGATGAATTATCAGTATAAGACATGGGAATTAGAGAGTGAAGGTATAACAGAGAGAAATTTCGTACAGGGTGTAACCTGTTATGCGAATTTTTTATAGTTGCCATGAATGTTTATAGCATCGTAACATAATAAAATGGAAGTGAGGCTCCATGAACATTTTGATTGTTCAGATCACTAAACTCCATCCCTAGTTTATAATGACTTGCATTAAAGTGTTTGTTATAACACGAAGTATCTCAAAGTTTATCGAACTTTTAGTTCCTGCCATAGCCAAACTTGTGATGTTCAAAAATCCGTTTCGATTTTTAATTTCCGATTATTGTAATGTGAATTATCTGTACCGCCACTCAATAAACGAACACCTTTTTCCCCATTCAATCGCCCCAACTCTCTCACAATCCGTCACAAACAAAAATAAATGAAAAAAATCCCTTCACTTCAAATGTATTTCCTCGTACGAAAACATCAAACCGTCAATCACAATCCCAAGTAAAAAAATCACCACACCTCAAAAACAAACCCAACAAAATACAAGAACTCACCAATATCAAAATAAATATAAATTTACAAACAAAAAAAGAAAAAAACAAAAATTTCATTCAAGTGCAACGCAAAATGCCAATTCACATCTCACTTTCCCGCCAATCTGTATAAATATAAATGCGGGTGGAAATTAAATTTTTGTAATGCACACACGTTAATACATACGCACGTTAAAGAGCCATATATATAAGTTTTGTAAGTAGAGAGAAACACTTTATCTAAGTAATGGGCCGACGGAGTAAATTATTGTAGGTGGGTTCTCGATTGAAATGTTTAGCTTGAGTTTATATGCTCTTGGATATCTCCTCGTCTTTTTTCTCACTTACTCTACATCTCTTTGTATATATCACATGGAACAACGAGATTAAAAACAGAAAAAAAAAGGCAAAAGGAAGATATTTACGTGGGGGTGCTGCACACACGAACTACCGTCGACAAGCGTTTCGATTCGAAAGTTTCTCCTTTTTCCCTGAGGGCCACAACGTTAACGCCTTTAGATACATATAACCATACAGCTCTCCTTCTCTCACTCATTCCCTCATTCTCGCGCCAATCCTCGTGTGCATACACGTATATACATATATTCATATGTAAGCGTATAATACGTTGAAGAAAACGATCGAAAACACTTGAGTTGCGCAGCACTAGCGATAAATAAACGAATGTCCTGTGGTTTTGTTGGTGCTTTTTGCGCGCCCTCTTTTCACTCTCTCCCTCTTCTCGCTACTTCACCTTGCGCACGTACTTTTTTTTTTCATTTCGTAAATTTCACTCTCAAATATGTGAATTGAAAACAATAAAAAATTATAATAAACATTAAGAAAGAAAATGTAATGAAATTGCAAATGAAAAAAAAATATTTTCAACATGAAAATTGACATTGTGATATAGAATAAAAATAAAACTATATCGATTATAATTTGTTATCGCCATAAACAAAGACAAATTAACGTCCCAATATTTTGCATGGGTCAAAAGGTCACGTCCCGTTACGCTTTCGCGTATACGACCTCGAAAATACATTTATTCTCATAACTATTCTCCATACACACACAAATCTTTTTTTCTTTCCAGTGAAACACACGCACAGTCATGTTTTAACATCAACCAACCCATGCTCGTGTATATTTATTCACAGTGATCCGTCGTATATTCTCTTATTGGTGCTTCCGGTGCATGAAACGAGGGAAAAGAACGATAGAGATGTGTGCATGTGACTTTATGTGTCTACATCAAAATGTCTTTGTGCATTAAACTTCTTTGTACTCTCTCAAATCGATATGAATGTATACAGAATAATGAAATGTGTGAATGAACGTGCCTATGTGTGTGACATGTGTGCAAGATAAAATGCAGGATGGAGAGAGAGAGAGTGCGAGAGAAAAAGTAAACGAAGAAGAATAAAACGTATCTGCCTATTAATTCATCGGAAATCACGTGTGTTTATTAACGTGTTTAAACGCGTCGATATTGCTCTCTATCTCGGTATATTTATTGAGAAAGGTAAATGAACTTTATAAATATAGAAGGTAAGAAAACAGTTTGATGGACGTAAATTGATTATCGAATTCAAATTAATCTTAATTTCAATTTAATAATTAAAATAATAAATTGACGAATGACAGAAAGTTATTGAATCTTTGTAAAGAGCAATAACACGACAGTTCGTAAGAATTGATAATAGGAATGGAAGAGAAACAAAAAGGAGTAACAACGAAAATTTTAAATGTATAAACACAAAAGAAGGCGGAAGTAGAAGAAGAATGAAGATAGGAAATGAAATACCGTATAATAGATAATATTTCAGTCACAGTTAGACATACGAACGCACACGCACAGACGTTCACACGAAATAAAAGAAAAAAATAGAAATTCATGCCATAAAATTGTAAATTTTTGAGGTAAACGAACGCGCCCATACACATACATGAATAGATATATTACTCTACTGTGTCCGTTTTTCTTTCTATTTTTGAGACATGTGTGGCATTCCAGGAGACTAGAAATACCCACGTGTGCATTTCTTGGCATCGCAACAGTTACACTATTTTTATTATTATTATTATGAATGTTATTATTACTATAATCATATTCAACATTATAAATTGCAAATCAACTCGTTCTATATCGATATCTACTGATAATCCACGGTGATATTATTCATATTGAGTAAAGGTCTTACTAATTATTTTTATCATAATTTATTGAACTTGAAAATATGAGTGAAAAATTCCATAGTTGTTGCATTTAAATTAGCGTGAATGAACAGAAAGGGATGTCAGAAAATTTCGGTGCATTCGCTGAAAGTGATATGAATAATTGGACGAAAAATAATATGTATAATCAATATATTATTTGAGAAATGGAGAGAAAGAACACAATTTGAACGGTCCGATTTTTATTTCGCTGGAGTAGAAATTTTTATCATTTTGTAATTCGATGAAGTTGATTCATTGTAACACAAAATATCACAACGAAAACTTTTTATTATTCGTTTATAGAATTTTTTCATTTGTGAAATTACTCTCAAAACAATTCGCTGAAGAAAAAAATGCTGAAAGCTCATGAAATATTCTACGAGTGCCATAAACCTCTTCATATTTTATTATTCGGATAAATTCATGTGCTACAAACAGTCCTCGAATTCACATTCTATTCCCGAAGAAATTTCAATTTCTTTTATGTCCTTTCTACAACTTTTATAAAGACGGAAATGAAATTGTAAAAAGAAAATAAATTGTCGTGAAGATTGTCATGGAAAGTAACCCAGAAATCACCGATACATTGTTGTCACCCGATCATTTCTCTTCTCTCTCAAATTGTATCGTCACATCTGCGCCATACTTAATAACTCTTCGAAATTTTCTTGTGTTATGCAGTTTTATCAATAACAGATAAAATAACAGGAACGCAACTCCGAGATTTTGTAGAAAATCATGAATTTCCCCAACGTAAATAATTTCCATTCGTCAATTTCAAATCACAGACGCATGAAATGTATCCAGAAAAAAAATCTCACCAACAATTTCTCTCGTATTTTTTCTCAAACAATTATCAACAATTTTATTTTCCATTCTCCATCATTTCCTTCGATAAGCAAATCGATAAGACATTTACCTATCCACACACGTTAATGTACTGCAACTAAATATATATTTATACAAAGAAGAACAAACACATGACAAGACTGGAATGTGTTGAATACACATCAGCGAGTCTCATGTGATATTTCGCGATAATTTCTCGGCCTCATTACGTCTTATGAGCCATCAAACATGTTTAGTCACAAGTTTTTCATCTCTCACATCAACATACAAAAGTTGATAATTCTTCAATTTATCTGTTACTACAACCATATTTGCTCCAACACATGGATTGATTTTTGAGATGACCATTCCATACGAGAAAATTTCTTTCGTTTTATCCAAACAAAAAAAGGATGAAACAAAAAGAATAAACTAAGTCACTTAAACACACCTGTATAAACAGTTACACTTTGGTATTTATCGAAACTACATATAAAATGACATGAGAATGTGAATAACATTTTGCGATGTCCAAAGTAATTCATTACAATGAAGCAGAGTAAAGACACACTGCACTTTACTGCAGCGATGATCAATTATTATAATTGCAATATACGCAATGTTTTACTGTATGGCAGTTTTGACGTAAATTAAGCTAGTCCACGCATAATTTCGTCGTTTGTATCTTGTTATAATAACAGGTGTGGTGCGTTAAAGTGTCGTATGTATGTGGCAAGGCGCCACTGCCAATCACTTCCAGTTACAAAATTGTACACCAACGACACATATCTCCACTCGACGAGAAAGCACAGATAGCGAAAAACCGACGCGTAATAAATGAATCATATCTCTCTTTTCCCATTCACTCTTACTGCATTTTATATATTTTTCACTCGTTAGATTGGATCAAACTCTTCGCAAATTTACCTCAGTAGCAGTTTTCAATGTAGCAATTTCTGAGTTTTATTCCTCAACATTTATCCTATCAAACTTTGATCCTTCTTCAATTAGTCTTTTTTTCAACCCACCGTGAATCTCCTCATGAAGTGAGATGATGTAACGAGATGTGTAATTCGCGACAATTAACACTTGCAGATTCCTGATGATTTCATTGAATATTTTTCTTATCGTTATTCCTGATCATGTGTGAAAATATACAAGTTGGAATGAATTACAATTCCAAATATGTTAGGAATGTGTTGTCTTATAATCGCAGTTACGTAAATACATTTCAACAACATCAAACATATCTAGAAGCTTTGCGGGAACATCACCATTTGATTTAAACGAGAAGAATTTGCTAATTGCTGTTGCTAAATTTGAAATATCTAAGTTTAAATGTATACAAATGGAAATGACATTCCAAATATTTCCGTGAAATTACATTGAAGTAGAAATCATGACAAAGTCCAAAGTATATCTCATGTCTCACAAATAATTTCTTCTTATACTTCTCGTTGCACTTCCTAAACCTCTTCTACTTCAATTGTTTTAGTAATGATTTATAAATAGAACGAAGCATAACGAACAATAATCTTCGATAACAATCTTATCTAACAGTGGAAGCGAGGACATTTCAGAAGTATGACACATCATTATATTATATTTTATATTATCATTTTTTCCTCTTTCAAGTTTGTACCTGTCAGTGGACGATTATCAGAAGAATATACTCGTCCTTGATCAACAACAATCAACATGTTACGAACATTATTTATCAAATATCTCGAGACACGACAATTCTTTTATTCATTCTAAAATTACTCAACAAACAAGGATAAAAAAACACAATAAATAAATGTTATACGAGCAGACGAAAAATAAAATTCTTATTTTACGTGACCATATAATCGTCGTGAAAGAAAAAAAACACGACATAATAATACAACTTTATCTTCTCTTAAGATCAAAATATTACTTTGGAACATGAAGATTTACACCCACGTAAACAGTTATTACATTCATATATTATATAAAAAATTTCTATGAAATTTACAATAAACAAATCTGCAAAAATCAATTGACTCACAACTGAATACCTCACATTGTTTTTCTTTTCAATATTTTCTTCATTCATTCATCACTAATTAATATTTTCATTCTAAACATCCAATTCTTTATTCATTACTGGTCCTCCAATGACGCGTGCGAACCGTTCAACTTCATTCAATTCTTTTTGTGAAATAACTACAATCATCAATATTGCATAAAAGACAGATCATAATCGTAATAAACACTATCATAATTATGATGATAGAATATTCTTACATACACTCTCACACGTGTTTGCACGCGCATAAATTTTTATATATCAAAGACAAATGTTGCGATTGTATACATATATATACGAATAAAATTATTATTTATATTTATATGACCGGCTTGCCTTGGCTCACCCGTATTGATTGCTCCGATAATCGATAAACACATATACAGACGTATTTATTTAACGCCTATCATGTGTCAACATTGACACATCAATTCGACAGCATTAACCATTGACGAAGGAAGAGAAACAAAAATTAATAATAGTAAAAAAAAAACATTTGTATACATGTGTTAATGATCATCTGCCTTTCAAATAATCTTTGCCAAATAAAGTTGTAGCTTTTTTCTTCTCCAAACAATTTTTTTATCGTGTATTGTACAACGTGAAAACGATCTGCGTAAATTGCAAAGCCTGTCACATGTATATGTATTTATATATTATGTACACATTTATGTGCATGTATTTGTGATGACTATTCAGCTCGCCCACATATCATTTTTATAGACACGTCTTAAACACGCATATTGTAATGCCAATGTGTATAGGTGGATTCTAAAAAGCCGAGGTCGAATGCAATCCACAATTCTCTTAATCAGTTGTCATACGCATTATTATTATTTTCTCTTTTACTGCTGTTCACTCATTCTTTCATTTCTCCTTGACGGTTATGCATTGATGTCATTTTTCCTTCTGATTCTTGATATGTTATAAAATATATTCAGACGGTTTTTCGTCAAAATGTTGCATCGATTGTTAAATTGGTGGACAGAAATTTTGGTCATGATGATCAATGTCATGCTGAATAACAAGAGAAGGAGATTTTTGAAATGAAATAATTGAAAAGTGTTCGAGAAATGTTCAATTTTCCATTGATGCTCCATGAAATTCTTCTCTCTATCGTGTTATATACGAAATCACAAATTTTTTGGTATTTCTAAACTTTATCACGCTATTTCTATTCCTTCTATTTATTATGAAGTGTTACATCAATTCGTATTGAATGAATATAAAGAATTTTCATGAATAAAGAATGTGCTGATGACACGAAATTCTTTGGCACCATTGTTGAGGAAAAAAGATGAAGAGACACAAGACAACGACAGAGACAGAACGGTGATGATGTTAACGATGCTGGTGATAGTAACGAACTTTGAGAATGTGAAAGAGGATATGTCGTTTGTGTAATTCGTCTGTATTAGTTGAAACTAATCTGGATAGGTTGGCAAAGTCTACATACGCAAATTGCTGCACCACCTCTATTTACATAACGTCAGACGACGTCGCGACGCCGCCACTGCGGCATTTCGCTTGACGCCGTCCTCATTAAACCCACACGTAACAAGAAAAAGAGAATGCAAAAGAGAAAAAAAAAATATTCAGAACACCCAAGTGAATTTTTATTCTCATTAATTTAATTTTTTTCTTGCATCACATTGTGCGACACTATTGAAGAATTTATCACTGTCGTGAGTTTATTCTTACCTTTATGTCTAGGTGTGCAACATTGAATGAATGAAGAAATGCGATGCCGTCCAAAATTCGCCGTAACAACCTGACTACCTGACGTTCTTCTGGCACTTCATCTCTATCGAGGACCATTTGCAATTCTCCACCAGGTGCCCTATAAGAATTTCATTAAACTCAATATTTTTCTGGCTTTGCTTTTCTGAATCAGACAATTATGAAAATATATCGTCGTGTTTCTCTTACAATTCCAACACCAGAACCATCTCAGTGTTCGTTTCAAAAACTTGATGCAACGATACAAGTTGAGGACAATGCGCAGCAGCATCCAACACAGCAACTTCATGAAGTGCTTCAGCCCTCAACTCTTGAGCACGTCGTCTCTTCTTCAAAAACTTAGCGGCCCATTGTTGTCCACTCGATCTCTCCCTGCATCTCCTAACAGTCGCATATTTTCCTCTGTAACAATAAACAAATTCCACCATAAATTTCACTGCCAAAAAAAAACTATTACCAGTAAATATTCACTCCCAACTCATGATTAGACATGAATCAATTTCAATCAATGGAATAGGATGTCGGGTCCATTCACAACATACAATCATCAACTAATAAAAATGCCATCACTAAAAATATGGCGTTGAAGGGTCAATCAAGTTGATAGTCATGTTTTTATCCCTCAATTTATCCATCCAGTTCATGTATTCATATACAGACGTGTTGTCCATGCAATTTAACGCCAACAAATGGATATAGAAGACCCTCATCTTCATATCCAACGTCTCTCTCCACTCCCTGATGACCAACCCACAAAGGTCGGACGATACGAGATATTAACAGGGTCAGTGCCAGCCACTAAAGCGAGATTAATATCAGTGCAGTGAGGCGTAAGAGAAATATATCTATATTTATATCACCAGTGTTGGATTTGATACCGTGAGCAATGAATATGTATTTATATGTATGTATGAATGTATATAGATGCATCCACCATGCACTGCTTTGGTGGTATAATGGGAAGTACACAACGGGTGCACCTTTCAACTAACGCGAGAAATCGCGTCGTGGCCTGCTGCCTCGGATTTCACCACGGAAATGCAAACCTACGTTTGAGACGATCGTTGGCTTGGTGCACGACTTCGTGAATTCCGTGCGCAAACATTCATTTGAAATAAAATATATTCATTCTTTTTGTATTTTTACTTTTGTTTCATTTGAATTCCACCTTTTTTTTTCTCCAAGCTTTGTATTTGATAATAATAAGGATTGAAATGGTGTGAGAATGTGAAAAATTTCACGTTGAATTGGTTCTCGCTTTGTGGTTCATTATGAGTTTCAGCAGGGATTCAGTGTTGAAGTAAAAAATGATTGTTTCAGCAGTTCGTTTATAAAATTGATAAACTGAAATTGGAATAAGAGATTGGCAATAAAATTTCATGGGTTTTGCTGAGTGAATGTATTGCTCAGGTTTGTCGGTCAGTTTTTTTTTGTATTACGAACCGATTTAGGTGAGAATAAAATTTGTATTCTGACAATTGGTCGTTGAAATTTCAATGGATTTTGAGAAAATGGCTGATTTATTCGGACTCATTGATCATGAATGAAAACAAACCGATTTATTACATTCAACATTATCTGACCTCTATCAATCGAACATCAGATTGAAAGAGCAAAGGTGAAAATAAAAATGAAAAGGAGAACAGATGAATTCTCATGAAAAAAAAAAGACAAAAGAACAAATGAAACTTTGCACACAAAGTTGTGTCTTTCTTGAACCGTAGAAAAGATTTAAACATATCGAGCACATCGATACATCGATTGAGAATTAATGGCAACACGAAAGGAAGAAACGTGACTGTCAGAAAACTTTTTACACGAAGGACGAATGCTACCACAACACACATAACTCTTTATAATAGATGTTGTAATTTAATGAAGGAAGCATCATAATTTTTCCTTCATATCTCTTCAACACTTTCATGTAAATAAACACAAATGAAAAAACAAAGAAGAAAAAACAAAAAGAAAAGAAACAGAAGAGGTTCGAGGTGTCAGTTATAATTTCCATTTACAATTTTCTTCCTACCAATTTTTATTATTTCCTCTTGTCATTTCCTCCAAGCAATCGTTCCATCACTTCAGAAACAATTGCGACAATTCCTGTGGTATTTCATTTACATCAATGTCTTATGGTAACCATCATACCAACAACACCAAGTTCAATACGAAGAATCCCAAGAATTCGAAGATAAAATCGAAGACCTGACGAAACAACACAATAAAAATACTTCAACAGTCATCGGTTATCCACCACTCGGTGAAATCATCTTCTGAGAAAGTATACGCACGCATCAATAGTTCACAGGGATGATAAAAATGAGGGGAAGAAAGCAGATGCGAATTACCGCAGTAATGTGTTACAGACGACGAGAGAATTTATATATAAACTCGTGGCAATTGAGGAGCAATTTTACGCGCCATGAGTTTCAGAAGCTGTTACACCAACAGTTTGTCATCACGCACAACATCAAGGTCTGATGAAGCGTCAATGGAACATGGTGACAATAATAATATTCATGACAATGACAATGTCGAATTCTCCATTCCCATTAAGATGATTTGATGACGTCAATAATTCCATTGATATAATTCAGTTGATATTGAACAAAATATTATTGAAATAAAAAATTCCATTCTGTTATTAGGTAATGCTGATAAATTTCGTTGTTACACTTTCATATGCTGAATCGAATGAATAGCTTTGTTGTGTGAAATCAATCAATGTTGGGTGAGTTGAATATCGAGTTGAACTAAATGATTAAGTCACAGTTACAAAATCTTATTTGAAAGTTCATGCATCATTATAAATGATGCAAATATTCCCTGGTGTAGTTCAATTCGATGGTGATTCGTCTTCTGTATCATTCAGGTTTGTACGTTTATGAAATGAAACTTCAAGTTATATCGATCAAGGTTTTATAAGTTGAATTTTGAAACGATCGCGAATTTTTCATCAACACTTTCACCACATACGTAGACCAGGCATCTTCGATTTATCCATTTCTACATGAATTATTAATTTGATGATTCAATAATTTCTTCAAGATGTTCAATCACCCTCAACCTCGAACTAAGTCATCTACTAACAAATATCAAACATAATTGATCTGCAATGAGTCTATCTACCAGACGAAATCAATGTTGCAAACATTTTTTTAATCACATTTCAAACAGACAAAGAAAGGAAAATTAATTCAACTCATTCAAGCTAAATGGAACGTAGCAGTTGAATATGAATTACTCGAATGGTATTTTCATTCGTTCATTTCGCAATTGGACACGAGTGAATTGAATTTAAATTTCATATTTTTTTTTTCTCTTCATTGTATTTCAGAAGTATCTTCAAATGAATTATTCGTGCGTCATAACTGGTTGCAGCAGTCATCTCTGACAAGTATTCGGTGTTATAATTTTTTTTCCACTCGTCCTTTCCCCAAGACCGCGACCCACATCCTCCTCTCATGGCGATTTCGTGCCCAAAGAAAAGAAAAGAGAAATAGAATGAGAGAAAATAAAATTGACTGCGTTCTTTTTATTTCCAGAGTGTATGTAAGTATTCTATATGTGCTCTGGTTGGCTTTTGCTTCATTGCACTGACAAATTTCTCTGTTAACCGGAATAAGCGTGTTCTCATCATAGTGCAATTTGTATCATAAACTTTCAAGTGGATAATGTGTTTGTGTAATCTTCTTCTTCGTTTTGGTGATTCACTGTATGGAGTTTGCACGTGTTTCAGTGCACACGTACGACATTTTGTTCTTTTTTTTTCATGGAGATTCCATCAAATAAGAAGAGGTTGCAACATCCAGTCAACTTTAGATCGAGTCCTGCTGATTTCCTGGTTTCAGTGAAAAAAAGATGATGCTATCTACCAGCGATTTATAAATGACGGTATTTTTTCTCCGTCATACTAAAAACATCCAACTTGAAAAGCAGCAAAATCCGTGACGTGAAAACCGTGACAGAGCTCCCAAACTTCTCAACCCCAAATTCCACATGAAAATCCCAACATAATCCACAATAATCGCTGCCCAAAATCAAATCATCCATCAACAATCACCCATTCACCTCAAAAATTTCCCTATTCTTCTTAAAAACCACCCTCTCAATAAAACCACCATCAAAAATCCACCTCATTCCCCCATCATCCAAATCCAACGGAACACATTCACCGCCACCTCTGTTAAATTCCTCAAATCTTAACCCACCTCTTTCCCAACTTCACAAAACCTCCTTTTCGAATTCATCTCGCACACCCTCACCATCACCAATTTCTTGACACCTAAAATACTTCCACCACCTTCACCATCCAGGAATTATCCAACCAAACTACATCAATGCAACACTTGGACTTTATGATTTAAAATGGCGGTACGAGAGAAAAGATGTTGTTGCTCCTCGACTTACGATTAGATATCGTTCATGCATATAAAGCCCTTACACCACAATATATATTCCCCTCATAAAATACATCATAACATCTAGAATGCATCTTCCGAGTGTACATCTATCCATCCCGAAGTTTTATATTGTAACATTCATAAATGTATAGTTCAGGAGCAGCCACTCAAGTCCTGCTGTTGGTGCTATTGCTCACCATTGGTTACAGTGTCAGACGCATATATAGAAAGCATATCCACTTTCTCCTTCAAGAGAGACACCTCTCGAAGATCCTCGTTGTCGTAAAGGAGTTTAAATATATTTTGTTTATGGTATTATTGCATTGGTGTATGTACAATGTGTGTATTGCGTTTTTGCATATTCAAGAGCATTCGAGGCCACGTTCTCTGTATATCTTCAGCAATTTGCTTCTATTATATTAATATGTGCATGCGTGTTAGGATCATACATCAAGTGTAACTATTCCAAGTTATCGCCAAAGTTTATCTGTACGTTGAGAGAACTTGTGTGAGTAATGTTCGTTTTTGTCTGTGGTTTCTTCGGTGGTTTCGCTTAATATGAAATATGTCGCGTTTTTGATGTCACTGGGAACAATGAAGATTTAGATTATATGAGATGATGGTTAAGTTTTCTTTTTTGTTTGTTATAAAGTTGGGTTAAGGAAGAAAAAAAAAAAACTTGTTGTATCTGATTATGGGGATGTGAAATTGTGTGGCTATTCACGATGTGAATGTGTATGTGTGATCTCTTGTGTCTATTCTCACGAGATTAACATCAGTTTTGTAGAATTACATTCATGACTTTTTTTTTGTTTTTGTTTGAGAGATTCGTTGTGAAGTTCAATTGGAGTTTGATGTGTTGTAGAAATTTTATGAACAATTTTTATTTTGTTATCAATTATTCATCATGGGTTCTGAATTGAATTGTTTTGAAAATTCATTCGTATTGGGTTTCGTTCCACAGAAGTGAAATATTCAGTGTGAGATCAAGAATTGAAAATTCCAATAAGACAATAATGAACAAATTTTCAATGAATTAAATTCGACGATGATCAATAACTCTGGTTAACTTGAAAAAATTGTTTAATCGCGGTTGGACAATTATTCAACTCAAAATTTGCACGATTTGACACACGATGTTCAACCATGCATAAAATATATTTACTACACTAAAAAAAGAAGCACACACACATTGCTAATACATATCCATACATAATGATATTCATTGCAGAATTAATTTAATCACGATCTCACGTCACAGTTGAAGTTGACATAGAAAGAAAAAAAAAACAAAAAATAAACAAATGCCAAAACAAAATGAATGAAAAGATGTAAAAGAAGTAAAATAAGAAAATGCGAAAGAAATAGGTAGAGAGTTGTGTAGATACCAGTTCAACTTCTCCTTGTGTACTGTCTGTCGGTGTGTCACGGTGTTTTCCCACGATTCTAGCACGCTTCAGCTTCACAACCAAGCGCGTCTTTCGCGCGCATTAGTTACGTACATTTGTATATACACAATATACGTATGTGTATCTAATCTACGAAGGATAGTTGGTACCGCAGGAAGGGCCACAGAATTACTACACACAGTAAACCTTCCGGTTCATCGAACGGTCAACCATTTGAAAGTTACATGTGTGTGTGTGTGTGTCTTGCATCAAGATCATTGAACTCGGAGGTCGCAGCGCGGGCGAGCACAACAAGGATTCAAATTCCGTGATCGCAAATAGTTTGTCTTTGGTTATATGTAACCAGGAAATTGTCTTCATAGTTGTCCCATTAGCTTTGACATCATTTCATTCCACGTGGGATGAGTTGCAAACGTATAAATGCACACACTACACTTGATATGACTCGTCATTTGAATCAGTTGTCAAATCAATTTGCTCCAAAATTTATTCCCCATTATTATGTTTATTTATTTTTAATTTCAATTCGATGAAATTTCCCCGATGGATTTTTAATCAATTCATCATTCAATAATTGAATTCGTTCTCAACAATTTCTAAAAAAATTATTTATCATTACGGCTGCACACAACTTAGAGTGTTTGAATTTATTCACACAACGTTTCAACAAATATTAAATGTTGATAATTTGATTTGAATGAATATCACAAACCCAAATGAAATGAATGGCGATAATTCGTGAAACAACAACGAAAATAAACCTGTCGAATGTATTTAATCATTTCGACCTATATCAGATCATTTTTGTTCTTCGTTTTTGTATTTTCCTCCCAAAACATATTTAAACAGAAATAAAAAAAAACTCGCTGCATCAAATTGACTTGAAATTGGTCCGTTGCACACACTTTACACGGGCAACCTTTGTTCTCTTGAATCTCACTCATTATTATAAATATCAGTTGGTCATCTTCAGGGTGAAATGCACACAAAAGTCGCACGCATCTTGCTCAAGTTAATGCGTCAGTTGTTAACTGTTCTTCTGTCTCATTAAACTATTTATTTCAGTGTCATTTTTTTTCCTCTTCATCTCTGTTCTTTAATCGTGTACTTTTCATTCACTCGTACATGAATGGAAAAAAAAACACAATTTGAAAGACAATAAAGAAATAAAATAGCACCTAAGAATATTCATATCCCCCATAAATTTTTTTTTATTTCCTTTCATTCATTTTGTGTATGAATAATAAATGGAAAATCACTTGGCGTTAAATTTCGTAACGAATTACAAAGTGAGAAAGAAAATAAGCATCATAGTGGATAATGAATTTCGTTGGATTAAATGAGATTGTGGGTGAGGTTTTATGTACTGTATAACTCTCAGTACTTTGTTGGCGAATATTGCACAATGAATTTGCATTCACTCGAAAGAAGGTGGAGCACAAGATAGCGTATGATGCAAATATGTATATATAGATGTAAAAAAAGAGGGGGAAAAAATTGAGGAAAATAATCTGCAACATTGCTTTGGAGAAATTAATTCCATTAATTCCATTAATTGCGAAAGTTTCTGTGCAAATTCAGCAATTCAATATTATAATTAATAGTTGGAGTTGGATAAAATAATTATTTCATTTCCGTATATTACCAACTAATTCATAAATATAATGAGATAATTAGAAGTCGTTATAGTGATGGTATGGATCAACAGACGTTGGTAAAACTGTTGTGAAATGCAGTGCAAAAAGGTGCGTGATAACAGGAGGGGGAAACATTTCGTTGCATTTGATTCAGTTTGAGAGGTGAATCGTGAGATTCAGATGTTGAAATACAAACTTTTCAAGAATAATCGTTGGCAGATGGCAAGTTGTAATGAATGTTTGTTCAGTTAAAAATGGAATAAATAAAATAAAAAAAAAATATTTTCTGTCTTGCAACACAAAATCTGATTAAAAAAATTGCATGAAAGTCACTTTGAGTGTCACAATAAACCTTCACTATATCTCTAAAATTTTCTCCACGATAAACATCACGAAGTGCGATTCACTCTAATCCAACAGTCATTGTTTTTCTAATCGATCTAAGAAATCGATTCAGTCGCTCCGCGCATTTCCCTCAACATTTCCGTTCAAACTCAACCTCAATATCCTTTGTCTAATTATCATCTCCACTGACCCAAACATGCAATTTTCCCAGCTCCCATCCTAAACTCCAAAACGAAAGTAAAACACCAATTGACATAGAATCACAAACAATGCAATGTCCTTTCCAATATTCCAATTCAAATAAATAATTAATATGAATAAAAAAAAAGAATTCAACAATACACTCAATCAACATTCTAAAATAATAAAACTCAACATGACAACATATGGCAATGCAACAATCCATAATCCACCAATGTCGTCACTAAAATGTCTGTCGACCACTTGATCGACAATATCCACTCTGTATAAATTTCTCGCAACAACAATACGCGTCACGGCGATATGACGAGTAAACACGTTGGGGCATGACAATCTGTTGTATATTTGTGCAGCTAAAGCATATGCACACCAACGTACAATATCCTCTCTTTTCAACCATGAAATCAAAGACATTAAATTCCTACCTTCACTCGTTTCAACCATCCTTTAATCGAGTTCATTCGAGATGAAAATTCACGATTGGTTAGCTCGCACAGTTTGATCTCAAGGATTGTATTCACGATTGCATGATCTCATACTTTTATCCACAAAAATATATCTATAAGCATCTATATAATTGCACTCAAGACACCTTTGGGATCTCCATCAATCGAACCTTTATTATTATTATTCAAACCCTCTCTCGTGCCACGCGATCGTTTCGCTTTTGCTTACACCAACCATAGCTAAAGCCCATCACTCAGGAATGTAAACGATCAGCCTGAATGATCACTAATCGGTGATATAGCACTTTGGAACAGTGTGCAGCTAGCATCCTTCCTCTAAGGATTCATGGTATAGATACATACAATATACCAGGTAGTGCTTGGTGGGTTAGAAAGGAGGTTCACTCGATTCGCGATCCAATGAATGCAATATATATATATAAAGGGTATATAATAAATGAATGATATAGAGATCGTGAGAAATTCTATGGGCGTGAAATCGCTCGGATAATTTCAAATGTCTATTTGCATTTAATTTATTTTATTAAACTGTTGCAATGAGTATGGTAAAATAAATGCAGGGAACAAAATGCCTTTTCAATTGCATTCATATATGGACATGATTATTTATTTTGTGATAATTTTTTGGAAACAAATTTAAAATATTGTAAATATGATTCGATTTATGGAAGAATTTTTATTGGACACACAAATGATTGATATAACAATTTAGTTTCGAAGTTTTAGTTAGCAATGAAATATGAAAATTCATTCGATTGTAATTTTGTTTGATAGATTTAAATTATGTAATTTGATGGGTGGTTTGGTGAAATTGTGAGAATATTCATTGAGGTGTGGCATTTAAATGTTAATCTGTGAATTTTTATTTGGGTTTTTTTATTTATTTTTGAGATTGTGCAGTTCGGTTGGAATTCATTGAGTGGGTGAATGAATATGGGCCTGGTTGAATTGATAGGGGAAGTTTGTTGATTCACAATAAAAGAGCAATAAATTATTTTTCGTACACTTTGTTCTACCAAACAAATATTATTCACTCGTAAGTTATCATTTTAATGCACAAATAATCGAAAATTTCATAAAGATTTCTACACTATCCACTAAATTTATTCCACACTTTGTGAACTCTCATAAGAATTCTCACAATTGTAAAAACTTTCAATACATTCGACTATTCAAGAAAAAGAAAGTAACAAAATCTACAACAAATTAAATATAAGCAACATAAATTTTCTCATACACAAATTCATTATAAAATAATTGCAAATAAATACAAATAAAAATGAAAATTGAAGCGTGAAAAAATTCATCATATCTCCAATACAATCCATAAAATTATAATAAAAACGGAGAATTTTGCAAGATGTAACTGGTTCACGAGTTCATTATAAACACAATGATGATAATAATGATAATGCAAAAGATCGTTTGCTCACTCATATTCTCTGGTATATAAATTTTTTTTCCAACATTGCTCGCACTCAAGACAGCGGGAGATAGAATATACGATATAAACTTGAACAGTGGTAGTACTATTAACCAAACGTGCTTTTACTATTGCTGTGTATTCCACCGGTTTATGCAAGCTGTAACGTGTGCGAGCAAGCGAGTTGGTATATGTACCATTCGATATCCCTTGCGGTACGCCAGGAAAGACGAACTGACATCAAAACAGAGGTAGAGCAACAGAGAAGGGAAGATAAAAATAAGAAAAGAAAAAAAAAATACAAATGGCAAAAGTTATAAGAGATGAGGAAAAATGAGAAGGAAATTAATATCAAGTTATGAGTCGTGAGTAGTAGTGAAATGTAACGAGAGATTATTCTATATATATATATATATGTGTGTGTGTGTGTGTGTGTGTTCATAGGAGTATGCGATCATCCGTGAACAAACTCGTCGTAACTTGACGAAGGTTTTAATTAATTATAGTTTACGATGTGCAATTGATAAGAATAATCAACGACATTTATTTAATTTTCATTAATATATTTTTTTATATA
>JABMBR010012091.1:0-38128 GCA_018881525.1 Meteorus sp. PSUC_FEM 10030008 | reverse complement strand
ATATATATATATATATACCCGTAGAAACGACTCATACATCCAAGGAATCACCACATCGATTATCCGATTATATTTGTGGGATGATGTAAAGCGGAGGATTCACCGTTTATGTTATTCTCATGGAACGCAGAATTGCTTCTTACACCATCTCACGAATTTACCTGGTCAAAAGTTAATATTTAGGAGAATACTTCCTCAGAGTAAAAAGATCCTCTCTTCGCGCAGTCTGATCATGGTCACTCATCATGACATACCCAACATATGTGCGAAACCAAGTAGATGGTGGGTTTTTCCTGTATATTATGTTTGAAACGTTTGGAATTGATTCTTTATAACTCCGAAAGAATACGACTTCGTTAAATGAAATTATCACATGCGTCACTTTCTAATTGCTATTCCCTGGGTCAACATGCGTACTCATGCACTGAGTATGAAAATATAATGCAACTAAAGTCGACCGGTGGATTTCCCTGGCCTGATAGAGGGTAGGTTGTTAACCATTCAATGGTTTTCAGAAGTAACTTCATTTCCGATTCCCAAACTTAATTCTGTACCACGAAAATATTCATGTGTTTTTCTTCAATAACGTCCGGGTGAGAAAAACGTAAATTTTTTGCAATGATGTACGCGGTATTCTCAGTGACAACTTTCGTCAATGTACCCCTACATTTCTTCAAGGGTGGAAATCCTGTACAAATGGTATCATGTAATCGAATGAAATATTCTCGGTCTTCCACTCGATTATGAAACTACCTGAATATTGGGAGAGGCATTACTTTGAGAGAATATTCTATCATCATTGTAATTTTTCGTGGGTAAATGCGATTTTTCCGATTCCCAGCGAGAAAATGCGGATGGAGAACTAGTAAAACAAGCATAATCATAAGAACTGATAGTTGCGATCTGCTAACACATGTCAAGATACAAAAAAAAATTATACTCATATGTAGCGAAAAAAAGGTGGTAGAAAAATACGGAAGAAATATACAATGACAAGAAAATTTTCAGAACAAACGAGTTCACAAAGATAGCTATAGAAAAATGATTATCTACCAAACCTAATGACATTTATTACGATCAGTCACGATATTCGGTAATTACTGGTAATTATCGTTTTCTATATGTCAACCTCACATGTAGGCTCGTGACCATCCTCACTGTTATCTCGAGAATATCGTTTAGTCCCAATATCCACAGGATGCAATTAAATCCTCCACGCCTCCTTCAAATCAGAATTCGTTGTTTACAAATCCACGTAATAAAGTTTATTGGTCAAGAAAATATAAATGATTCATCTTTATGACACTTGTATAGTTGAATATGAATGTAGATTGAAGTGTGTTTTATGGTCTCGTCCGTTTATGTTCACTCAATCACAGGAATACCACGTCCTAAACACAAAATATGCAAAATGATTTGTTGATACTCAACAGAACAGTTTTTCTTCAAATCATTTATCAATTAGGTGTACCTCGTCCAACACCAGGTTTTGTAGCGTTGATTTTGCCTGGTCGTGGTCTCCCCCGTCCACCAATCGCCGGAAAATTGTCGTCATTCATTGTTGGCACCTCATTTGACGGGGCGAAAACAGTAGCCATTGTGTCTGGAATGCGTGGTTTTGTCGTCTATACGCAAAGCGTTCACATTGAGAAAAAAAAAGGTTTATGCAGATGTTCAGTAGTGTATGAGTAGAACAGACATACTCACAGGTACAAGAGGGATTGGTACAGGTGATTGGGAATTTTCACCATAGTCAATTATTTTCAAACTATCATTTTGGTTTCTACAGCGTTCATCATCTTTTCTCCCTGTTGTAAGACCATATCCTACAGAAGCCTGAATTCGAACATTGGATTAATGATAATTTTGCATGAATGACAAAATTCGGCAGTGAATAGGATGTGATTTACTCCAGTTTTTAATGAAGGTCTCGATTGTTGTATACTCAGAGAAGCAATTGCACATGTAAGATCCTCAACCGGACAATGAAAACCAGGCTTCAGTTCAATCGATAATTTTGAACAACAATAATCAGCTATCGTGAAAACCCATTGCTTCACAATCGACTGACTACAATAGGGCCCCGTGCCTTCGATGTTACTGTGGAACTATTTCGAAGTTCAAATGACATCGACATTCATGTTGCATTTCAAATTTATTTATGTATGTCCGTGAATAATCACATGCTACTTACGGAACATTCGATATTCGGCGTCCAGAGATATTCATCTTTCTCCAGATGGACTGTCGCAAGGATACTGCGACTCATATTATCTGGATATTCACTATTGGTTATACCCATTAGAGCACCAAACAGGTATTCTAGAGAGTACAAATCGAAAATCTTGATATCACTATCTATAACATAAAACTGAATTAGTAGCTTGGAAAAATAATTGCCTGAAATAGTCAATATCCGTATACAAACCGACTGCCGTGGTCATTCTCTCCAATAAACATGGAACAATTGTCATCATGTTTTTTACTGTATATAAAGGCGGTAATTTTTTCGACGATTTGTCAAATTTCAAAAATTCCACAAGATTATCGTACATGACTGCATAATCATTTTCACTTTCCGACAAATTGCATAATAATTTATGAGTGCTATCACTATGCTCAATATATTCCCTTGTATATCCCGGTTGAATATCAGTTTTTATTATTTGATGATGAATTCTCTTAATACCACATTTCAACGAAAATTCGACCACAGCATATTCAGCAGGAATGTAATCAGTCCAGTTTTCGTCCAGGCTCACTTTGGTGTAGAAGTGGTTCACGTGAATAAAATAGAATGAAATCGTATCTAAATCTAAACAATGGAACGAAAAAAAATTGAAACTGCGAATTCATAGTTTTTTGTGATGTATATCATTCTGGTATATTGTACTTACTGCCGATTTGATCAGCTTCCATAATACTGTGGTCAATCACTTGTTTCATTTTCGTTTCATACTCCATCTGCATCTGTTTCTGTTTCTCCAATAACTCTACAGATTCACCTGCACCCGTGAGCTTTCCACGTTTCTGTATTTTGTCTTTAGCACGGCGATTATAGCGAGCTTTTTCCTCGACAGACAACACCTGAACAATAGAAGTAATAATAATTTCACAGGAATACGTTATTACTTTTCTCAAAATTGAGCTCATCAATGAATATTGAAGTAAAGAGGACAATGGAAACAACGTAGGATACAGTTTCTCTCGCTACGTTGCATTTCATATTTTTTCTTTGTCCGTTTCTTACATACACTCCATGCTTCTGAACATTTTTGATCAGCTTGAACATCTCTCAATCCATTCGGAAATTTCCTGCCGCTTCTCTCTTGGTTGTCTTTGTAATCGAGCATGAAATAATAGAACCCTGATCTCGATACTTTTTTCGGCATCTTTATCTTCGAAAATTGACGGAATTCCGATCAAATCACAACGATTAAAAACTGAGTGTGCAGTTTCAACGCTCAAATGCGCCAAGTATACACTCTGTTGTATTGTATACTGCTGTCGAACCAATGGGAATGTACTCGACCATTCTGTTTCTAACCACCGCTCTTTGAAATCCCCCACTAATTTAAGTGCGCAAGCGCTTATCACACTTCAGTACTCAACAGATCTGCACGCTTGCGCATTCGCGCTAGTGGGGGTTCTCGAAAGGGGTAGTTCGGAACAGTTCCGTTAATCGAGATATGAAGTACTATGAATTCATCATACAACCGTTCGATGGTACAATGTCAGGATAGCCACAAGATACAAAAGATATGCATGACCGATGTAACCGTTCAGTATATGGGAGCAACGGCTGTTGGTTCACACTATAAACAATATAAGAATTGAAAAGTAAACATGAAGTTACACTTGCGCACTTGAGAAAGTTCGCTCATGATGCCATCTAACGCAAGAAACATTCAACACCATCATCATTCTCCCATGGAATCTTTTTTCATTCTCTTCAACACTAACTTTTTGGTTCTTTCAAGAATAAGACCAGAACCCAGACTCAAATCGCACAGGTTTCTCATCTCTGTACGATTTCACTACGTTATGTTTTCAAATTCAGTTCGAACCCGATGTGATTTGAGCAAGTAGTCTCCTCACTCATATGTTGATAGGTTGAATAGATAAGTAAACGCTTGAGGGTATTGAGGCTGGTGACATTGGAAGCTTACTAGAAGTGATGCTGATACAATTTTACGATTGTAAATCTTACGAATGACATGTTGACGAACATTCAAATTCATCTCAATATTTCGAGCAAATGAATGAATGAATTCCTATTGCTGCTATATTTTCCTTACTATTGGAATTATTATTGAAAATGATATAGCGTCAAGATCGATTAGTGATCTCGATTTGTTGCGAACATTTGAGGACATCAACACGTTTCCAAGGTGATGGAACTTCAAAATTGTGCTGAACCTAATGAGGTCGGCGATAAATATAGCGGTGAGGAGATACAGACATAAGCAAATAATTTTGGGTCCCCAAGAGTCGGAGATAACATAAAAACTGCCTCAGATCGTAACACTACAAGACTCTACCTGTAATACTCATATTCGTATACTTCCTCAAGCATAGTTTTATATAGAAATTGTTCATATTGCCATAAACATTCCACAGATACAATGATAGTGCAAACGGCTTTCGATCCCTATGGTCCTGATTTCGAATCGTCGATGACTAACTGCTTTTCCAACATCTGATCAGTTCATAAATATATCAACTCCGGAAAGCACATGAATAACTAAACGGATCTCTTTAATTCATCAACAAATTTCTCTTGCTTGGATGCTAATTTCATGATTTATAACGTTGAAAATTTTCAACACGAAATTGATTGAAGTACATATAGAATGCTGCGATATTTGAAATTCACTCGAGAAATGAATACTTGCAAGTGAAATTTCATCCGGCGAATGTTCTCCGTATTTTCTTCATCACTGTGAATCAACACTAGAAGGAAGAAACAAGGACCTTTCTTTACACGTACATAACTGAATGCGAAAACATGATCGGTAGTTATGGAATGATGGTAAATATTTCAAAAACTATCTCTTCCAATGTCATATGGCAGAATCGCTCATTCTTTACTCATGATGACGTGAAACATTTATATATAGCAGAGAAATTCAATAAGCAGTTCAAGAGATTACACTGGCTGAAAAGGATAATTCATAATCAATTAATGCATCAGCCATCATGATATTCATCGCATAAGTATACATATACATACTTCCCTGGTATATCCTTACCGAGATTTTATCTGACAACAAACATTTGGAATAATCAACAATGCCCTGTCAATGACTTTATTGTGTACTGTTTTGATGATGCTCAATGAATCGGATGAGTTTGCTCAATCACCGCGAAGCGTGTGGTGAATCCACCACAAACTAATCCGAATACTAGGTCTAAAATGATTAACACATATTCATTGAGTGAAGATGACAAAGGTACTCCTCACCTTTGCAAATGATATGAACAACCAGTACTGTTCCAGTATCGAAAGTAGTTATCGGTAGTGATGAAAGTTGTTGATATTTCTCATCCATGGATAGATCTGTGATATCACAGTATATATTGGATCATGGACGGAATTGTCACATCAAATGAATATTTATGAGATGAACCGCGTGCATCCGAACGAAGCAAGCCTTTCATTTCCCGACAAGAATTTTCCTTTTCTACCCGAATAAGCTGCAAGGTTAACTCTCAAGATGTACGCTACTACCAAGATATTCTTAGAACCCTTTTCACAAACAATTAATTCAATTCTGCATCAACTCCCAGAAGGATTATGAATCTACATTCTCAAATTGTTGAATTAATTTTGATTCTGAATCGAAAACCAGATAACACCAATTTATAAATTTTGAAAGGAATTTTTTTCGTATTAGAGGTGAGACATAATCGTTATTAGATTTTCGACATAGGAATGTGAATCAAACGTTTTACACTTTGAAGTTGATTAAGTTACCCCGTGAGTGGGAAAAAGATACGGAGATAAGCAACATGCTGTTCATGACAGCTTTTCTCATCGACATCAGCTCTTAGATGAAAAAGTCGACTTTAATTCATGGTGCTGTTTTGTTTGTTCGTTAGAGGTTGGAGTGGAACGAGAACTGTCGCATAAACAGATAATCGAGCTGAAAAATGGAAGGTAACATATTGAATGAAAGCCAATGTTGAAGTTTCTTATCGAAATTCTCCAAATGCAAAGTTGATATAAAATGGAATCAGATCCAAAGATTTTTTTAGCATTTGATATCGATGAACTTTGATAATTTGGTTCTTACAACTTATCGATAGTCAATCATCAAATAGACTGTTTACGGTAACCCTTTCAAGCCCGAATCATTTTTTTATGCTTACCAATATGATACGTATATAATTTTATTCTCGTCAATGACTACTATTGATACTGGAAGGTCTGATATCAAGTATAAAATGACCGAGTTCGAATTTACATCTATTTTCCTTCTACTACCTAAGCAAAACATTCCAATCGGCGATGAATTGAGAATCGGAATATATATGAAAAAAAATGTTTAATGGGTTGCGTTTTTCGTTTATCTTTCTTAAATTGTGACTCCCCTGCTTTTCATGCATATTTGATACATTTATTTATCTCACTATATGTGCAACTCGTCTTGCATTGATGATTGTTACATTTCTCTTAGATGTAGATATACAATTTTTCATCCATATAGGATGCATCTTTCCAAACTTTTGGATGTGTGATTCCCAGTAAGTGACACTACGTATGATTCGGAATATTCAAAAAACATTTATATATATGTACATATGAAATCAACAAAAGCAAGATGTACTCTTCATATAACCTCTTCTTACATCAGCGCTCACCGTTCACGAGAAATGAATGATAAATTGATTTTTATTACTTTTGACCTCCAATCATGAATAAAATTTTCAGTGGGTAGAACTTTAATTTTAAGCTTTATGCTGATTTCTCCAAAGTTCAATGTCGATTCTGACCGGGCTATTGCGATTGCTAATTTCATCTCCCAGCACCCTCCCATAGTTTTCATGAAGCAAAACAAGCAGTTGATATGAAGTTTCAAGATCGTGATATCGGAGAGTATCGGATGTATTCGTTCAAATACAGTCGGGTCTAAATAATAATTTCGAAATTCATTCACTCTTCTATCAATCTGAAGATGTGTACTTTATTGATTCATCGTCAAATTCGTCAAACCTTCTTTGTATAGATTCAGATTCCCACCAACACTTTCTTCATTACAGTCAGATTCATAATCGTCAACCAGTCGAACTGAGTCAATCAAAGGAAATCTGCTAAGTCATAAATATTTAAAACATTAATTTATATACAAGAATGACTAAATGTAAGAGTTCTGCTCGGGAGTATCGAATTTTTTAAACTTATCGAGTTTTGTCAAAATTCTGACGAGTTTTTCAATAAAATTGTCCGATCAATCACATATATGAATTTTGATGAACTTTAAAATCCGCCACCAATAATCTTTCACAGTTTTCAAAGAACCCAACACTGCTGCATTGCAATATGTATCCAGACATATGTACTTATGATCTGATACTATATCAGTTCGGGGATATTATCAGTGCCCCAAACTGAAATTTTTATGAATAGTTATTCATAAAAATTTCAGTTTGGGGCACTGAACTATACGTGAAAATCGAACGACAATGTAAATATCAAACACTGGATAGGGGATGGACGTTGGTAACTAATTGATCCGCCAATATGCATTTTGAGACATGAACTTCTGGCTATGCAAAGGTTATCGCGTGCAACTGACGACGTATTCGACTTTATATTTTACAATTGAAATCTTGGAGAATTCTGTTCAATTTAAGGATACAACGATGTTGGACCCGGTGAATCAAGATACAAGTCCTGCAATTCATCGAATAATCTACTAGATATGGACCTCCTCAAATCGTTATTTCCAGCAGACATACCGGAACGTCTCAGACCCGCTTTACATCTAAATCCGTGAGGTTCTGGTGTTTCCAAGAAACTCATGCCAGCTTTCATAACTAAATATTCGCGCAATGGTCTATCGTTTTCTAAACACTGACTTCGTCTTTTCATTTTTGGAGTTGTTGTCATTGATGATTCTTGTAGTGTTGGCTTATCATTGACATTACGTTCTTCTCTCAACACCGAAGAGTCATGTGATTCCTCATTTAAAGACTCTGCAACCAAACATTCTGACTTCAAATGCTCTTGCAAATTCTTGTGGCACTGTATCACACTCATTTTTTCAGAGACGACATTCTCTTCATTTGCTTGCAATGGAGTCGCCTGCGACCTATGAGACGATAGTATTCGTGGTGATAGAGAATCATATTCAACATTTAATGAAACCTTTGCAGAATCGCATTTTAATGTTACTAAACCATAGATTTTCCGTAGGAGATCGATTTGAACAGCCTGTTGTGCCTTTAGTTCGTCCAAATCATGCTCGACTTTTTCTATCCGTGTGATTACACGATGCCACGAATCCACGGGCTGAAGATGAATATTTTCAGCAGGATAAACTTCAATTTCAGCTGCCGACTGCATCATCTGGTTTGATGGCGGTGGAATATTTTCATTATTACCAATCAAAGCTTCAACCTCTTCAAGGTCAGTAGTAACTCTTTTATTCCCTGTGATAGCTATTGATGGGATAGTCCCTGATGCATTCACAGTTCCGCTCCCACCTCTATGTTGGGAACATCGTGATTTGGTATTTTGTATGACGGTTTTTCGTTGATACTCAACTGGAGGTGGTTCGTGAAGTTTTTCAATGGTGGCTGAACTTCGAATATTCCCATCGATCACTCCTCTTATGTGCCTTTGCGCAATTGAATTTGGTGGTGGTAAACAGCTTTTCCTGGCTCTACGCGGGCATTTCTTGGATGAAGTTCTACCTTTCGACAATTCAGATGCATCACATCTGTCTGGAGACCGGTGTGGTGAATTCGCCTTCTCGTAGAGTGCCCGACGGACTGGTTTCTTACCACTCTTCGGTAGGAGGAACGTCCGTCTGTGTACACGTCCTTGAAGAAATAACAGATCCAATTATCTACATTGCTATATTTTCAACTAATATCTGCTCTTTTATATTCTACGTGTGTATCATCTTCTTCTTCAACCGAATTCACAGTTCCCTCTGAAAACCACTCAATGTTTCTCCCAAAAAACTAAAGGATTACATATTCATAACTCAACTTTATTTCATTCTGTCTGCATTGGTGTAAAAAGAAGTTCATTCCCTTGATCACATCATCATCTTAAACAGGGATCAAAAAGATTTGGCGTTTCATAATAAAAATACATGATTCTTCGAATTTCATGAAATCGATATTTCTATAGAATTTTGTTCTTCCAACTTGAGAGTTTTCGAAATCCTAATTTTAGAAC
This sequence comes from Meteorus sp. PSUC_FEM 10030008, assembly GCA_018881525.1. NCBI lineage: Eukaryota > Metazoa > Arthropoda > Insecta > Hymenoptera > Braconidae > Meteorus > Meteorus sp. PSUC_FEM 10030008. The sequence goes on along the minus strand of JABMBR010012091.1, from coordinate 28,716 downwards.
ATGGACACACTAATAATATGAATAAACTCGCTCGAAAATTGATCACGGAATTTCTGTAGGATTTTAATTGGAATATTGGCCATTGCATAGCTAGTGAAAAATCATTCTTTATGCTTCAGTAAAGTCAAGAATTTCGAAATCGTTGAATTAACTCACAATGCCATTAAAATCTTCTTCTCAATGCGAAACACAGTCGAGAATTCTGAAAATTTCTAGACGAACACAACAAAGTTGTTCAGGAATTTTTCGAATAAGTGGGTGAAGTGTATTGAAATAGTTCATACCTTCACTGGATGGTGCAGTTTCTGAACAGGATACCAGTAAATCTTTCACTTTAACAGGTTCTAATCGCTTCTTTTCTGAAACTACATTATACATAACTTAATCCTCCCGCTGTCATAATCATCGATCATACATAAGAATGGGTATCTGCAAATCTACCTGAATGTTTATCAGAACTCTTTGGCATTCCAAGTAGCTCCGAAACTTTCACCGGTTGCAGTACTGAAATACGTACAGAAAAGTTAACATACACCTTTTAATCCTATTTTCCAATGTCATCAAGTATAAAACCAATTGTGACTTACCGGGTACGATAGCTGACATTTCCAGATAATTTATCTCACTACAGCAATCATGAATCAACGATAAGTTATGAAATTTTCTATCCCAACAGAGTTTGTATTTATCTTTGCGCCAATGAATGACAGTTAATATACGCCATCTTGGACATTATGTATACAATTCAAAATTCTCGTCGTTAAGGTTGAGATTTACAGTACCTTATGAATAGACTGATCACACAACGGAAAAATTTGAAATCATGAGACTAAAATTGGACAAAAGAGAGTACATTCCGGTATCAAGGTGATTGGTTTATTGAGCCAGCATTCAACATTAAGTTACTTCATCTTAATGACAATAGAAGTTTCATTGAAAAGTATGAGGCATTACACTTCACGAAAAATTGAATTGTCTCCCACATGTGGGAGATGATGTTAACATAGATGGTGAACTGAGTGGTAAAATATAGAGGAGTGAACTAATCTTGCGATGCATCATGGGAATTGCATCGCAAGTGTGTTCAAAGTACTAACTCAAAGTGATTCAGAAATAATAAAACAACACAGCAAGGAATCATCCTCGGTTTTCAAATTCCTATTTATCATTAATGGAAATTATCAATTGACAAAAATAATGTCTTGCCATGTTCATTTGCGATTTCTGAATAATTTTTCTTAGACAAAAGTGAACATGAAAATACTTTCAACGTGAATTAGTACTCCGATTACACTTGTGGCGGCGCAACATCTTCACACAATTTCGGTCATGCACTGCAGAATTAAAATAGCTCGTTCTTCAATATCTCACGGGACGGTATTGACTAGTGCGTTATTAAAAAAAAAAAAAAAACATCTATTGATCTCTTACCTTGCTTCTTTTTGATCCATTTCCGACTCAGCCTCTACATATTTTGCATTCTCGCATTAGAGTGATATCGAACATATAAGATTGGATACCTTCAAAAGCGCGGGTTCTTTCGAATAATCAATGTGGTAATCACAAAACTCACACAACATCATTGCAACAATAATATCTACAATATAAGTTTCCATTTTTGGACATAAGATTCGATATCAGATCATAAAAGGAATACATACGTGATTTTTCTTTGATCTCGGCAAATTTATTCGATGCACATAAGCCATACTTCTATTTCGATTTTGGATTAATTATTTCTCGAGTTTCCAAATATGCGAGCATCTACTGAACATTTTATCCCAAAAAGCAATCATTATCCTCAATTTACCAGGATGAAGTTCCAGATACTCCAATGTAAAAAGAATTCCGAATCGAGATTATTTGGATGTTATTCCAAACATGGCCGTATTAGCACACAAAGTTTCTTGCTACGTCGAAAATTTATAATTTTCTGGAGGACGTACATGAACCTAATCATCCTCTGATGAAAAGTTTCCCATCAAAACCAGATGAACTCAATAGAGAATTTAGGAGAATGCAATCACAATCAATAGAAACGCTTACAAATATTCTCCATCTTGCAATCGGAACCAGCGAAATCGTCTCACTAGAGCCTGCTAGTGAACACCGTTCACCGCAATGTGGAGTGAAGAGAATAAGGATTGAAGCGGAGACAAACGGCGGGCATCGAGCTCAGATTAAGCAATCACAGCGGACAATATGGAAGTTTAATTTCCATGGACAAGTCGTTTCAATAAGAAAATATTACCACAAATGGATAATGTGATGAGAGCTAATGCTATTCTGACAAACTAAAAGACAGCATCAACTAGGTGGATTTTACAATTGAAATATTGTATTCTGAATCCAATTTATATGAAAGAAACTAAGTTGGAATTTCTATCGTTCACAACAGAAGTAGCAATGTACTACAGATTGAGTTAGCAAAGAAACAAATGAAACACAATTATTGTATTATAAAAATGAAAATATTGACATAACATCCTCTTCTCGAATCAATTTTTTGAGTTGTCTCAAATTCTGTACAAATTGAATATTAATTTTTGCATGAACGATAAAGTTTAATTCGTTAATTTTGACGCTGAAGTTCGAGCGACCTCAAGATTTTCATCTATAAATATGAACAAAAATCATTCTCTCATAATGAAAGTCTTCTGCATTTGTATTTATGAATATGAATTATGGAGACTCGCCATCGTTATCTGTATATAAACAGATACTTTTCTTGTGCAGTAGTCATTGAATTCCTATCACGTACATATATATAATCTATCGCATCAAGAAAAGGTCCCAAGATGAGGTAGATACCATTTGCGTAGAGATCACACGCAACAAATTCATCAACGCAATAATGTTCAATGCAAATTATTACTTTATCATCCAGTGTTTTTTCTCTTGATATGATTCCATACTGATGTATTTTTTTCACCATCAGCGAAGAGTCCAATTACAATACCATGGGTAAACTACAATCAGATGCTCCTCAACTTTTTGACACTGTGAATCGATCATACCGTGAGGAAACGACGATTCGCCAATACTCCGATTTCGATCTAGTCTCCATTATTTCGCATGCAAAATTGAACATGGAATTTTTAGAAAATTCTAAAATTTTTTTGGTGAATCACTTCCGTATGATATGAAATCGATCAGAGAAATGAAATGGCCAAATTTAATTCGACCTTGTTATTCCCAGTATACTCCAGAATTGGACTTCAATCAGTGTCTCCATTTCTCGAAGATGTACATATAAAATTGTCTTCTGCATGTGGGATTACGCGTCTTATCGTAATGAATCTTATTACCAAACCAACTTCGAACAGCATAGATTTCCGTTAATAGCATTTTTCATCTGTAGGGGATGGTTCCTCACTTTCCTTCAATCTCATCGAACGGCATTAAAATGATCAAAACCTCCAATGTATTTCAGTTACGTTGGTTTTATATCTGTGTATGGAATCCTGATCCAGTAAAGGGTAGCAACCCTTCGATGCAGCACCGCCATGATATTCAAATTATGAAATTTTATACATATTGGGTGATCATGACAGCTGAGAGCTTTGATTGTTCACTCCAAATCATGCTTTTTCAATTGAGCGCATCCTATGGCAGTATCTCCATAATATAATCAACCAGCCCAGATGAATGGTGAAAGATTTTATATATCATTTCTATAGACTATTAATGACAAAATATGTATGTGTTCATTGGTATAAACGCTCCATACGTACGAATTCTTTGAGACTTGAAGCTGCATACTGTTCATATAGGAAATATTCTCGGAAAAAAAAGCATCTATATTTATAGACTAGCTTTTATTCGTTTCATTCCTGTAGACTCATGATATAAGATGTTCGAGGAGTGAGATGTGACCACGGAAGCATTTCCTTGTCACTTATTCGCTGAATGAATTTGAAAAGAGCGCCAAATGTGTATTGTGGCATCGCACCAATCACATATTTTTTCTAGTCATGTGACTTCAGTGTTTGTCTCACGCGCTCTGTGCATTTGTTGAAAACAAAGCACAATTGTTGTATTATCGGAAAATTTGTTTTCAATTATGAAAGATGAAACAGCAAACATACAATATTTTCTCCACGCTAATTTGTTACATCCAATATCTCAATTCAACAATGAAATACGTACTTTCCACTTATTAGCCCTAGAACTGCACACTCGTGCTCACAATTGCATCGAAAGGGCGTGTTGGGATGAAGTATAAACGTATATTTTGAAAGTAGCGAATCGAAGATTCTATCTGATGCATCGTATAGCGCCATATTGGGAAAACGACGTTATCGATGCTCATGTTCGAATTCACAATTTTTTGCGTCATTTTACATGCACGTGAATGATAATCAAGTAACATTACATTGTGTCATTACTCGCATGACCCGCCACCCTTTCACACCCCCTAGAGTCATACCATTTTCCAAAACAAATTCATATCAATATGGACTCCATTCGTTCCACATTCATCAACCACTAGTAGATTTGTCATCTGACTATAAATGTACATTGGTTTTACCATGAGTCCAATCCATTAATATTGAACATAAAAAATGATACGTACAACTGTGATCTCTGGTTTGGACATTCAATGCTATCGAAGCAAAACCTCGTAAGATTGTTTGTTGAATGTGAATGAAGAGAAAGAATCAAGTTCTCCTTTACCATACATTTCGTTTATTAATTTGGAATATGCAGTGGTGAGGTCACGCCAATCGAATATAAACGTAGCACATGGTCAGCAATCTTTAAAATATTTTTCAATGGCTCTTAACATAATTTCCTATATAGAATAAAACGTTTCATTATCCATATAATCCAGGATAAATCCTGCAATAATCAAACTTCAACTACATTCTCATTACTTCCATCTGATCATCATTGGTTTCACACTATACATAAACTACAAAATTCTGAGAATGTGAAACTGAGATTCCGATAACGTTGATATTCATGTATTTTTCTCAAATCAATAAAGTATGAATCATGCACAATGTTAAATGGCATTGGCATCGATACATCAACGTTGAATCATTCCTCTTTTTCCTGTGTGGCGTACAAGTTCCTCATCGTTCTATCCACGACACATACAGGTTACATCCGCATTATGACGCACCAATGCGTATCCCCTCCAGCAGCGGACATCAAACTACTTTCATATTGCATATTGCAAATATCATGATTTAACTCGGATGATTAATAAGAATCGTCTCGAAAATTTGCTTTATCAATTATTATCATCAATTGAGGATATTTGTGATATATTCAATTTAATGAATGTTGTAATTTAGATATTGATGTGACTAGTGCAGTCATGACACTTGAATAATATATGGTGCGTTTGCTCGAAAACGAAACTGTGATTGGTTCCAGCTTTTCCACGGCGGGAAGAACATTCCAGAAGCGTCGGTTTCCTAACTTATATATACGGGTGCATCCGCAACGACTCGTCACTCACGTTGCGAATCATTGGACTAAAAGGTGCTTCACCTCCTCTGAAACAGACTCACGCTACCTTCCTCGTTAATTAACTAAAAAGGTAATATACTCCACTATACTTACTTTCAAACGACTCCTTTTTAATACATCAATTTTCATTGATCAAATTCATCATCGTAGCAAGTATGACTGTGATATATCAGTAGAATATGGATTATATCGAAGTTTCTTGATTTATAGAGAAAAAAATGACTGCAAAGGCTCCCGCTGTCGGTATCGATCTTGGTACAACTTACTCTTGTGTTGGTGTATTCCAACATGGAAAAGTTGAAATCATTGCTAATGATCAAGGAAATAGGACCACGCCGAGTTACGTTGCATTTACTGACACCGAACGACTTATCGGCGATGCCGCGAAGAATCAAGTCGCCATGAATCCCAACAACACGATTTTCGGTAAGAATGACGACCATTTTGTTTTTCTAAGGTGCCTCGTGCTTCGTTCACAGCATCGCGAAATCAATTTTCATGGTACTCCTATACAATCTCCTTCAATAACTAATTAATTCATAGCAGGAATTTTCCTTGAAGTTCATTCTGTCTATTCTGAAAATTCCTGTTAACTTCTATCATTTTTTTACTCTTATTGATTTACTTTGTACTGTAAAAACTCGCCAATATTCATTATTTTTCATGCTTTTTTCCTCAGATGCTAAAAGGTTGATCGGACGTCGTTTTGAAGATCAAACCGTACAGGCTGATATGAAGCATTGGCCATTCACAGTCGTTAGTGATGGTGGAAAGCCGAAAATTGAAGTTCAATACAAAGGAGAATCAAAAACTTTCTTCCCTGAAGAAGTGAGCTCAATGGTCTTGGTAAAGATGAAGGAAACTGCTGAGGCATACCTTGGTCAAACCGTCACCAATGCTGTGATCACGGTACCCGCTTACTTCAACGACTCGCAACGTCAGGCAACCAAAGACGCCGGCACGATTTCAGGTCTCAATGTGTTGCGTATCATCAACGAACCAACTGCGGCTGCAATCGCCTATGGTTTGGACAAAAAAGCAACTGGAGAACGTAATGTTCTTATTTTTGATTTGGGTGGTGGAACTTTCGACGTTTCCATTCTCACAATTGAAGATGGTATATTCGAAGTCAAATCAACTGCTGGTGATACGCATCTTGGTGGTGAAGACTTTGACAATCGTATGGTCAATCACTTCGTCCAAGAATTCAAGCGTAAATACAAAAAGGACCTTACATCCAACAAACGTGCATTGCGTCGCTTGAGGACATCTTGCGAACGAGCAAAGAGAACTCTCTCATCATCAACGCAAGCCAACATCGAAATTGATTCACTTTTCGAGGGAATCGACTTTTACACTTCAATCACTCGTGCACGATTTGAAGAACTTTGTGCTGACTTGTTCCGTGGCACATTGGAACCCGTCGAAAAATCTCTACGTGACGCCAAGATGGACAAATCTCTCATCCATGATATTGTACTTGTAGGAGGATCAACACGTATCCCAAAGATTCAGAAACTACTACAAGATTTCTTCAATGGCAAAGAACTCAACAAATCAATCAACCCGGATGAAGCAGTAGCTTATGGCGCTGCCGTCCAAGCTGCAATTCTCCATGGCGACAAGTCCGAAGCAGTACAAGATCTTCTCTTACTCGATGTTACACCACTTTCCCTTGGGATCGAAACCGCTGGTGGTGTCATGACAGCTTTAATCAAGCGTAATACAACCATCCCAACCAAACAGACACAAACGTTCACCACATACGCAGACAATCAGCCTGGTGTATTGATTCAAGTTTATGAGGGTGAGCGCGCCATGACAAAAGATAATAACCTCTTGGGTAAATTCGAACTTTCCGGCATTCCACCGGCACCACGTGGGGTACCACAAATCGAAGTTACATTCGATATTGATGCCAACGGAATCCTCAACGTTTCAGCAGTTGATAAGTCAACAGGAAAGGAAAATAAAATTACAATTACAAATGACAAGGGACGTTTGAGTAAAGAAGATATTGAGCGTATGGTCAATGAAGCTGAGAAATATAAGAGCGAGGATGAGAAGCAAAAAGAAACTATTTCTGCTAAAAATGGTCTGGAATCATACTGCTTCAACATGAAGAGTACAGTGGAAGATGAGAAATTGAAAGACAAAATCAGCGCTAGTGACAAGCAAATCGTGCTTGACAAATGCAATGAAATCATCAAATGGCTTGACGCCAATCAGCTGGCCGATAAAGAAGAATATGAGCATAAACAGAAAGAACTCGAAGGCATTTGCAATCCAATCGTGACGAAGTTGTACATGGGAGCTGGCGGTGCTCCAGGAGGTATGCCCGGTGGCATGCCTGGTGGTATGCCAGGTGGCGCACCCGGTGCAGGCGCACCTGGTGGTGGAGCATCTGGACCTACCATCGAAGAAGTTGATTAAAATCGCTCCATCAGCTAAATTTCTCCTCAAAAATGAAACAAAAATTCCGACATCATTTTTTCATTCACTGCCTATTAACGGGTAAAGAACAGAAAAAAAAACATTAATGATTTTGCCTTTATTTGACGCCGTTCGCGACGAAAGAAAAATTTGAAATAAACAACTGCAATATAAGACGTAATTTTGGAATAGCCGTTTATTTTCCTTCATAATTCACTTCCTACATTTTTCCTCATTACAATAAGTCTGTTAATAATCGATTTGATATTTCTTCACTTAATTCCATTAGAGCAATCTTTATTTTCTCCAAACTTGACCCAATATTTCAGCTTTATTTATTTATTTTATTCCAATGTTTAACATAGACAGCATGTAGCTTTGAATGAATTCATTTTACCAAAGGAAACTGATATTGGTCGTTCCTTATGATACTTTTATTCATATTTGTGGAAAAACATACGTAAAATGATGAAAATAAAGAATTTACAATTAACGTAAAATTTAAATCGAAAAGTTTATCTTCACGGATTCTATTCCGTTCTTTCACTGTATCACAAACTGAACCAATTCATTAATGGAGAAATCATATAGATTGCAGAACTGGAAGAAAAATGGTTGATGGCTGACCAGATTATTAGACATGTCAACACCTCTAGTTTCTCTACACAAAACCAGAGTAATTTGCTGTAGAACGGAAATTGTCTATTTTTTTTTCTTGTTCTTGCGTGGTGTTTTCAACCGTGTAGTCTGTTCAAGAGCTTGTGCTAGAACATCGCCGAAGCTCTGATTATAGATTGGAACTGATGGATGATCGTCTTCAGCATTGATACCGGATGATGAGTTTTCGCTGAGTTTTCCAAAATTTCTATTCGATCTTCTGGTTTCCATTGCTGGCCAAGCACGTGCTGAAATTCGGGGATCTTTGCTTTGTAACATCTGAGCAAATGACGGTCCAGTGTCCTGTACATTCTCCAAAGTTCCCAAACCATTATGATCAGTGAAAGAGACTTCGTCAATATCGAATAAGCTTCGATCCGGACTACTGCCAAAACTTGATGCTGCTGATAAGTCTGATGGTGTTTGAGCAACCGTGCTGAAACAATAGAAAGTTTCTTCTCAATTCATTTCCTCGTGGTACAACGCGTTAAATGTTCAATTGGATACAAATGACTCAATTATTTTTACCTGCTGGATGGTGGATCCGGTTGCCATTGTGGAAAGTGCTTTCGTGATTCGATATGAACATTTGGTGTAGGATATTTACCCATCCATTTGTTTTCTTCTGCTGTAATTTTTTTCTCGCGTTTCTTCTCCTCGCGTTCGCGGCGTTTACGACATTTTTCGCGTAACTCGAGTTGTTCCTGAAAAAGCTCGAGTACTTCATTCGATATCAGCGGTGTTGTCAATTCAATCTCAGCAATTTCAAAAGTACACGTCAATGGGAGGTGACAGAGGTAACGCATACGTTTTCGTAAATCTTCAGTGAAACTACCAGATTCTTTCTCTAAAAGTTTACCAGAAATTATTCGTGGACACAATTCCAAGTTGCCGTATTGCAACTCCAACATTTTGACATTCATTGCATGGAGATAAAGATGTTGACCGTCATCTGATTGGTAGAAGTAGAAGAACTTTTTAGCACTTTGGAGATTCATATTGTGGAATTTGTCTCCAATATCCGTCTCTAGTTCCTGTCCGTTGAAGATGTCGAACTTTTGCGGTATACTTTCATTTTCCTCAGATGTTGCCGATGCTTCATTCTGGTTATCTTTTATATCTTGATTGATAATCAAAGTAGTGTGTTTTTCTCGTTCATCAAGTTCGCGGAGAGCTTGCTCAATGAAACAATTTTCTGGCGAATGAGGGTCGTCTATCAAACCAACCCTCAATTGTTCCCGTTCGGATCCGATTATCTTCATTATGTCATTGGGATTTGCGAGGAGTAATTTCGAATAGATTTGGCTGGATGGATGCTCAGATATTTGAAAAAACATGTCCGGATCAAGAGTTTGTACTTCTTCGACAGGTACAGCAAGTAAGGACCCACGTTTGCGACGCATTAAACGTAGAGTAACTTCATCACCGATATTGACGGGATTACGAGTGATTTCCACAACACTCTTGAGGTCGGATCTATGCACATATTCGAAACAAATTGGGCATTTTCGGTAAGATTTATCCGAAAGAGACAAGTAATGTAGAAGGCAAGGCCAACAATACACATGGCCACATTGAGTCATTTTTGCTGCGAGCGGCGAGCAGAGACAAATCGGACAGGTAAGACTTTCAGATGTATCGACTCTCTGAAATAGAAAAAAGTGTATTAATGACCCGAGGAACGCATATTCACATATTGAACTATGATTTTTTTTTCATGAAATGAAAACGCATCTCACAATTTGCTCAATCAGATTCCAATCAACGAGACTGTCGGGGTCAACAAGATAACGAGTATAATCTCCGCAGATATTCACTACAAACTGGCAGCTATGGAGAAGAAAAATCATGAACATATTAACGGTTATGGATGAACAGAAGACGAACATATTGCCTATCTTTTGTAAGATGTATCGTCCGATTCGGATATAAGTATCGCAATCTCATAATATGTTATAAAAAGGAGTAAACCAAAACGATAAAACTTCGACTTTCTCTATTGTTGTTGCATATATTATCAAGCTGAAGATAGTGTCCTATTTTGTGCACCCATACAAACTCTGCGAGAACGTACTTGTTATTGACACACCGTTTGCGGAAACGTACTTAGCTTGTAGAAAGAGTTCTTTGTTGTATTTATGTCGTTGTACTGGTGGCAGCCATCGATTGCTGTTGTTATAGTTTCTCGACGATTTTCGGATACCCAATCCTCCAGAACACCCTTCCACTTCTCTGGGCTCATAGTGAAAATTCAACAGATGATTCAGATTCTGCTTTTTACTTCCTGAGGCCATCACCGAGCCGAGCTCGGCTATTTCGCCGCCATCTACCTTGGTATTCTCCTCTGCACTGCCATGATATTGTCTTTTAGGTTTCGGTCTCTTATCAAAACTTCTTGTCTTGTTCTGCACACCTGATTTTCGTGGCAGCTCATTTTTAGAATAAGTATTATTTCCAGGTGATTCACGTTTTCGTGAAGTCTTTGGAAATAATTTACCATTGACAATTTCCGAAGCTGCAATGAGGCAAGGATAAACGCATGATAAACTCGGTTTGATGCTGCTAGGAAGATTCAATGTACTAATTAATCGCGAATACATCACCGGTATCTATTGTTCGTTACTATACCTTGATTCTTTTTCGATTCAGTTGGAGTGCCCTTGTTGCTTGAAGACGGAGTAGTATACTTTGTCGATTTCTTGTCCATCGTTGGATTTTTCCCGTTGGGCTGACGAATGATCCGTCACGAATTGTTTGCGAAAAGTGATGTGCTCTTCTCCGTAGGGAGAAACTATCAATTGCTGCAGGCCCTTCATCTTTTCAATAAGCCATGTTCGATTGTGGATATACAAATTGTTATGACCTTCAGTGAGGTAATGCGCTTTCTACAATAGCAGATAAACGTTGAGGACAAGTGAAATTTCTCGATCGTACAAATACTGCAGATACAGCGTATTCAAACGCTACGAATCGTTCCACCTTTTGCGACGGATATTATATTTCCGTCAATGTCGTGATTTTTGTCACACGTATCTTTATTTGCCGTCCCGTGACGACGATTTTACGTCGAAAAACCAAATACCCCGTCGCTATGATGGCAACGATTGGACTGTTGATCTTGACGCTTGATATGTTACATAAGTGAAAAATTTTCTCGTGAAATACAAGACAAGTATATTTCTTCAGTTAATTGTGAAATTTATTTTAAGATACGTTAAGGTTTTGTTCAATGTCGTGGCATGAATGAGTATGGGAAAACATTGTTTTGATTAACGAATTTATTTCCGATTGTCTCGCCACCTCGACTGGAAAATGTCTGCTGAGTACGGCAGCGCCATATTCAAACAGCACAGAAAGCACCGAATATCAATCGATCTGAAAAACCCATTATTAGTACAGATGAAGGAAGAATTGATCACAAGATGTTGTTTAAAGGTTTCAGTGCATATGCAATCTCATCCATCTAGATGAAGTCTTCATGTGGTCCATACTGAATACCACATTCCAGGTCTTCTTCAACTCCAGACCATAATGTAACTTAGCGCAGCACTGAGTCGCATTGTGCGCAGGTTTAATTGGAACATACGTTAGTTATCGTATCCAACAGTAGAGAGCATGGCCTCTGTATCAGTCCATTGAAATTTACATTTTTTGGGTGTAGCATACAAAAGTTATGGACACTGTAACAAGATGCAAAAAATGAGTAGACATAACGACTTAGACCCACTTTCTTTCTCTCTCTCTCTCCCTTTCTCTTTCGGCACGGGCTGTGATACCGTTTTTTTCATCCGGGGTGCATATATATTTCACTACTCTTCATGAGTTTAACTATGAAAAACTTTTTTTTAACTTGCCATTCCCCTCTCGGTAGATCTATCATCCACTTACTAATGAAACGGAATGATATCAAGAATATTGATTGGTTATTGAGATTTTCATTTATCTGCGCGCGGGCGGAATCACGCGGTTCTTAGTTTTTCGCACTGGAATTAGTTTTTTCACAGCAGCTATGCGTCATAGAAAAATTGGCCGAAGCTCATTTTATTTGTTATCGGATTTCGAATAGAATGAGAGAGACTTTTTGTTATAAATGTGTAGTAGTATTTGGAATATTTAGTTTTGCAATTAATTTTTCCATCTGAAATATTTATCTATACACATATATCGGTATGCATATATACTAACGGACGTGCGCCTCAGTCTGTTCTGCTTCATTATTGTTCTGCAGCCATTTGGAAATTGTGAGCACATCATCGTCTTCATCTTCATTATTGAATAGATTTGCTCCTGAAATTTTTTCACCATAGAGTGAGAGCAAAGTGCAAATACCGTAATTCTAAACATAATTCATATTATGCCGGTATGCTCTTGATTTATGATCAATCATCCATCAAGAGATGCTCTCTTCTGTTTCAGTTTCACAAATTTCACTATAGCCAATTGAAATTTCACGAAAAACACTCTGCCACTTGGGAACGGCTGTTGATTTCCATGAATACACTCAAGAATCTGAAAATTCATATTATAAACTAGCCCAAAAAATCACAGTTTAAAAGCTTGAATTATGAAGTAACACAAAGAATTCCATTGTTTGAATGGAGAAGCGAATAAATTCAAGACGAACTTTTTGAGGCACTAAGATCTTTGCATACAGGTATTTACAATTTTGGGAACTTCTACACAATAGATCAGGATCATATGTCATGCACCGTAAGTCTAAACACAATCTACATTATGTCGTTATGCCTTGATTTATGACGTATCAATTATCAACAGATATTTTCTGTCATTACAGTTTCATAAATTTCGAACGTCTATGAAAATTTGAGAGAAACGCTCTACTACTCAAGGATGTCTGTTGATTTATAGAATTGCACTCAAGGGTCTGAGAGTGTACATTATGAAGTAACCTGAAGTATTTTATTGTTTCAATAAGTTTCTTCGAACTTAGTTGTATGTAATTCATTTTAGTCTATCGTGGAGACGCGAAGTGCACGGAAGTTTTGTTTGTCCATCCAGTTTCTCTTGTTCTCACTTGCAATTTTTGTATCTCGAAATATGGCGAGTTATCGACGTAGAGTGTGTTGTGCACCAAATTGTAGCAGTGGTTCGAAAGAAGATCGTGATTTCAATGAAGAAAATCGAATTCCGAACCGAATACTATTTTTGGTTCCTACAAAGGTGAGATGTTCGATTTTATTACGGATTACAACTTGCATTTTTTTTTTCGTTCGTAGTTTTTCAGGAACTGCATACAATTGTTTCAAATTGAATAAAGTCTATTTAAATTGAGACTGTGTTGCCTCTACTGAGTCAGTGAATAATGTCAGTGCTTCGAAATCATTTGCAAATAGAGTTTTCCTAGTAAACATAAATTAATATATCAAGAAGTGATTTATCAAGAAATGCAGATATTTCGTCGCTGCATTCATTACATCAAACCTTCCGGTCATACCTATTGAGACGATTCCAAATCGTTTTACAGCAGGACCCAAATGAGATAGGAAGCTGAATTCACCATGTCCTCTTGATCCATTACTGAAACACACTACACATTTGCGACAAAAATTTTTCTAATTTTCATCGAATTCCTGACTGTATAACGCATGCTCATCAATTTTCCTCTTACAACAACATTCGTTTGTGAATGAATGTATCTTTGCTTTACATCCATAACCAGTTTCAATATGATATTCATTTCTGGCAAAAAATGACTTCTATATATGCATATCAGTTCATATATTTCTGATTTCCGATCTTTATTGAAATTGTCAATTTTCATTTTGCAATCTTATTTCTTTATGCGCTCATTAGAATTTACTTCACAATCTTGGTCGGTTCCTTCATTGGTTCCCGTATTAATTTCTTTCAATTCCAGTCCACTATCGACTATTCTCTTCACAGTATTATTTTTATGTTGTTTTTAAACTTTCTTTTTGTATAGGTTTGAGTTCTTTTATCATGTCCAATCCAACCAACAACTCACAGTGAAAGTTTCGTTCATCAGTGGTGTATGTATATTATATATTCATCTAATTCATTCCTCTTCAACTGAGATATCTTAATTTTCAATTGAATCAAACCATCTGACTTTTCAACACCATTAATTAAATCCCTCTTGTTTTTGATCCATTAGAATTTTTGCCTTTCTTCGTCTTCCCATGTCCCTCTGTGGATGTTATTCATTCAAAACCCTGGGAGTTTTAAGATGATAAAATCTATCAGAGTGCTTATGTCAATTGATGTCCTCATGTTCGATGACTGTTTAATAATCCAATAATGATCTGCGAAATTTTTCTTCATGTTAAACACGCGGAGTTCATTGCTAACCTCATAATGACAGAATTATATCAATCTACACAAGTCCCATCTATAAAAAATCTAAGTGGATAGATAGATAAAGTTTTTTGTATTCCATTAGTTTCTCCTTATTACATATCAAGATTACGCCTTTTATAGTGGTAAAGCTTGTGTCTTCGTTTTGTTGGCGGTGTTCATCACATTCACCGCTTTTCTGACTGCTATTGTTCCCACTTTCTATTCCTATCGTTATTGTCAAATAATCTGATTCTATCGTACTTAACACTTCCACATGTTCAATATCCGTTCCAAATTTTTGTCTAACAACAATACCAGATCTAGTATTGACCCGCAGTTTTTGTTATTACCTCTCACATAACTTATTTCTCCTTCTCCATCCCCCATTATCGTTCCATTGATTACACATAGCCCTGTTTCTCGACATAGCTTTGATAACGTTTTACCCTCCGTGTTAATTCTTTCATCTTTCAATTTCCTAACAATGTTTCCTTTTTCGTTAATAAATTGCGTATCTTCATCTCCTATTGTATTATATTGTAGCATTTAGATCTTCTATTAATACAATTCTATCAACACAGTCCGCATTATCTTCCACTATTTTCTTTGAATCTTCACTAATGATATTCATTCGTACATTGTTGTGTACTGACACATTCATTACATCGTCGTTGCATGTTATCTCGTCCTTCTCATCCTATCCACTCTATTAAAAATCCATACCTCCATTTATAATATTCCATTTTTCCACTCTATTTTCTTTAATTCCTATCAAGAGATCACCACTTGCTTTTTCCCTACTACAACCATTTTTTTCGTTGCCGCTTAAGCGTTTTTTAAATTTAAAAAACCGTTTATAATTCTCGTTCATTTTTTTCGCAATCCTACTTTCGTCCTCCAATTCAACTTATGTTTCAACAAGTATTACTATTCCATATTTATTCATTACATCATTGATAGAAGTTATGTCACTCATTTCAGCAATATTCCAATACATTATTCTATTCTGACATTTACTATTTTCAAGTACATTAATATCCCTGTCATTTTCCATACCTCCCTATCCACTCATATGCCTCAGCTGTTCATATAGTCAATCCCTCCTCGTTTCGATTACTATATCTTCTCGTCTCTTGTACCATTTCATTTAGTCTTCACCGATCGTGTTAGAAAGATAACTTCTTCTCGTTGCTCCTCTTTTTTCTTTTTCTAATTGCTCCGAGTTATTCATCGAGTAGGTTTGGCTTGTTTTCTAGTATGCTGATTTTTTCTTCCAAGTTTTCACATTTTATAAGGATCATTCCATTTGCGAAGGGAGCTACTTTTCTTCTATCTATATGCACTTCCAGTTTTTTCTGTGTTACCTCTAGCGCTTCTTCACTTTGTCTGTCTCTATGTCTGGTACATATGTTAACTCTCTTCCCCCGTCTATTCACTCTCTCTTTTTCTAATTCATTTTCACCTAGTTTCATAAAAAATCTAAGTATCTAATTTTCCGTCTCGTCTGTGTTTACATCAAACCCTGCAGTTTCCTCTCCAAATACCTCAATCTGCTGATTAGAATTTGTATGATGAGTGCTAAAATTTTCAATGACTAACTTCTTCAGCGTTCTGTTGTTTTAAACTTTACTATTCATTTCATTTCAAATTCGCCATTGAATATTTCTGATATATTTTGCTTACCTTCTGTATTGATGTATTCTTTTCAGATTCTCCTCCGAGGAATCATCCAGAAAATTGTACATTCTCATGTTCATCTATCCATCTTGTTTGTAATTCTCGGATCATTGTGATCTGGACTTTCTTAGCTTGCCACGCTTTCTTAATCTATTTTTCACCATATGGGAGATGTTTTTAGTATTGCTTTGTGGAAACTAGCAGGTTGAAACTCTTCTGGTGTAGCTTATACTTTTCCATCATGTGTGGTTATCAACGTTATAGCGTGAATGTCTCACTTTCCGGCGCTTTCAGGTATCACGGTAAATTAAGAACATAGTTTTTTCATTGTATGGTAGTAGTCAGATTCTACACTCTCTCCCCTTTGCAATGCTAAAATGGTACATCAGTACTCAGAGTCTGTGATTCATATATAGTAATGAATTGATTCAACTTCATCACGGCACGATTTTTTCCCTTCATTTGAATCGAGAAAAATCTATTCGATATGTGTTTTTTCGAGAAGTTCGTTTTTTTTTCATTTTCATTCCTTATGAGATCATCTAACGATAAATTACTAAATTCTAGGATATCGCAACACGATCAGATTGGAAAAGATTCATAGGACGTAAAGCCTGTGATGGAGAAGTACTGTGTGAACGTCATTTCCAAGAAAACGATATTCAGAGATATTATTCAGGGTGTTTTACTAAAAATGGCGAGATTACACAATGGTCGATTAAACGATTTAGGCCAATTTTGTTGAATACGGCAGTCCCACGAAATGACGTAATTAAAGCAACTGATATTGAGGATGGTAAGATGATTGAATTTACTTTTCATAATCTCGCATAAGCAATTTGAGTAAAATAAAACTGGTTCCATTCATTTGTAAGGTGTCAAGCAGTCTCAAAATTCAAACATCGGAAACAAATTCGAAGATCAAATTGGCAATGATTCAATATTTATTCCGACCAAAACTGTAGTTCTACAGAATGTACCTGATATTGAGGGGTTGAGTGAAAAATTTATTGCGGTAGTGATTGATGGAAGTGAATTAGATCAGAAAAATCGAAGTTATGCTACGATTGGAGTTGAAAAAACTGCGGATAAGAAGCTCAAGCTCACTCTTGAGAAAGTCTTACAACTGTTGATAACTTTAACAGCTACTCATTGTGCTACGATTTCTGAGATATCAGAGCAATTGATATCAATTGTATTTCCACGAACCGGAAATATGAATATTGATATTGTTCTGAATATATATGCTAATCTTTCAATCCAAGTAAATGTTTGTATTTATAGAATCTGATCATCGATATCAATGCAAGTAATAGTATAATTTTTCATTTCTCTGTAGATTTTGGGAAATAAGAAGCTCTTCGATATTCTGAGGAAATTTTTGAAAACCAAAAACGATGTAATAGAAGTAATTCGCACAATCAATGCAATGCTGATATGTGATGGTACTGGATCTTGCGATCAGAATTAAGCACATATATCGATGTAATATAATTGGAAGCCTATGGAGTTCTTAATCGTCCCAATCAATTGCAGGTATTCTAATGATTTTTCGGGCATTGTTAAACCTCATGCTACGTACAATAAAACGGGACGCGTAAGGTGTGAAAATTGCAAAAAACTCATGAAGAAGTTGTCACGTGCAAAGAGGCTCAAACAAAGACTTTCGGGAAAGAAAAAGATAGTGAGTACGAAAGCCCAGAAAATAAAAGCTGAAAATGATCGTGTAAAGCCTCCATAGTCAAAGCACTCAAGTTCATTTTTTAGATGTTGAGAGGGAAGTGTGTGAAATTAAATTCAAGTTTGTAGGATCGCATATATGATTACATGGTTTTTTATCTGTGTCTCGTATATGGTACAGCTCCGAAATGAACAAACATGTGATTCACATATGACTGTTGTACCTTGCACGAGTGAGAATGGTCAGCTCCAACGTCATATCTCTCAAGTTGTAAATACTCCAATATTCTAAAAACTGTATTCAATGGAAACTTTTAATATTCTCAATGATTCTGCACAACTTCGACGTTACTTTACGTCAAAAATTTCATCTAATAACATCCTCATCAATTATTCCAAGTAATTTTTATTTTCACTAATTATTTCTCAGAATTTACTCTACATTTTCTGGGTCGATGTCCAGGATATGCCATGGGAATATTAGCATGGGGATAGGTGCAATGAATGAAGCAGCTGATGATTACGTCGAATATTTGTTGATAATATTCCGTTTAGGCACCTGCCAAACTTTATGTTCCTTTAGAACTAGTGTATTTATAGGACATATGGAACGTGGCTGGTGCCGTGACACTTCATGATGGCACTGGTGTATTTCTCGGGTCATTATTGCAATGTTCATTGACAGGTGATAGGAAGCAGCGAGAGTAGAATTATCTGTCACAAGTAAATTCTCAAACTGACATCACATTTGAGCAGTATTTTCAACTGACGCGGATCACAGCATATTCGTATGGAACCATGTGTAGGTAAGGTAAAGATTCTTGTTATTCAGAATGTATTGTTTTTTCCTTTCGAGGATAAACTTTGGTATCAATTTCCATTCCTGGTAATAACCCTGGAATGTACCAATTAGTGTGGAAATGAGTTGAATCGTGTGTTTTTGGATCTTCCCTCCGCATCTTATTTCAATATACATAATTGGTTGATGCAGACAGCTGCTGACAGTAATATCCGTGGGTATGGAGAAACCAATCATATCTGGAGTCCAATCTCTTATCAGGACACAGTACATTCCGAATGATTCGATGTGTGAACTTCAGTTTGACATAATTTCAAATTTGCCATTGCTCTCGAACAATACGGGTTTCATACAACTCATAAGTGTAGCCATGAATATTGGACTGATGGCTAAAATGGAGTACCTACTGTATGAATAATTGCATATCTTGAAGTCAACAGTGCGGGAACTGTAGATTTCCGGCGTCTCTCTTTCATTCTATCTATATACAATCACTTTCCTATTATTTTCTCATAGAATTAAATTCAATGTTGTTGATAATTGATATGACTTTTATTTTCATCAAATAAAATTCATGAACCAAGTCCTCCAATGTCAATGTAAAAAAAAGTCTCTACACGAAAGTATATAGTTACCCGATTGCTTTCGGTTCCTCAGAGTTTTGATATCATTTCCCTCCACCATGTAGGGCGTTCAAAATTATGTTTGTGCTGCCGTAACGATTTTTCTAAATGTTCATAAACTTTACCATCGGACATTCCTAATGGAGAATTTATGATGAAGTCTGGAGGGGCGAGAACATCTACAAGTGCTACTGCCTCATCTATTAATTCCTTTGACAACTTGAGAATTCCTTCACGTAATAGACGATCCATTCCTGATGATGCAGTAGTATAACCACCGCCATATAAATCGCCGAGTCGACGTTCAAGAAGCCATGACCCATATAAAGAACATAGTTTCGTCAATACCATTCGTTCCTCCTGTTCCCAATCTTCATTGCTCAACTCTCGCAAGAAAGCCTTGAATGTTGCGTGCTAAGACATGTAATTGATATACAAAAATATGATTGCAAAGCTACTTTTGCCTTGGGGGTACAGATTGAACATATATGTTCCGAACTAACCTCACTGTACACAAGTGATAAAGATCGAGCAAAAAATGTTTGCGAGTCATTCCTTATCATGAACTGACTCATGCCTTCATCTTTTAAATTCCGTACACGTTCAGAAGTCATATCTAGATAATAACAAACAAGCCACTGGAACGCTTTCAGTAAATCTGCAATGAGAGAATGGATAGCATATTGTTTTCAACACTAGGATAATAAATGATTGCTTTACTCTCAGGATGTGTAGTTTCTTCGACTGTAGTGCAGGCAAATTTGAATTGACGAATTGTGTTGTAATGCCTGAGAAAATCAATCGACTCAAGAGGTGAAGCCACATGCATTCCCTTGACGATATTTGGATAAATACTGAGGAGCCAATTACTCGCCTGTTGGATAAGGACGTTGTTTTCGCCTTCATAAGTACAGTTGGCGTCATTATCAGCTCGTAAGTCACCTAATCGGCTCATTTTCAAATATCCCATGCCGCCACAAACCTCACGACAATCTTGAATCACATCTCTTGCAGTCCATGCGCAAAATGGTTTCGTTGCTGATGAAAGTGCATGTATTTCAAGACCTTCATCACCCATCTCATTTTTATTTTTAGAGGTCATCAAACGTGTTTGAAAAATTTCTGTTTTCTTCAAGAAATCTACAGAAAATATATGCATAGCGTACGCGGCTGATAAGCACGGCATTAATCTTCCATACTGTGGTGAAAAAAGATCATTGTGAAAGTTGTATTTCGTACAATCCATGGAAAAGAGTTAACTCACCAGAGCTTGGTATTCTAAGACTGGCCATTCGTCACTTTGCGATGGCCCAAATTGTCGCCTGACAGCACAATAACGTACAGCTATTACTAGAGCGAGTGAACAATACTTGAAACAAATGTTCGTAATGTTTACCCGACCGAAAGAGAGTGCACCAAGTGAAGCACCTGAGAAAATAGAGTTTGAATTGACGCGTCATCGTTTTATTTTCCAATTATTACCGAATCTCTTGTTTGGATCCTTTATAGGGGACAAAAATCTTCCGTCCGGTGTCACATCGCCCATTTTGTTGAGCAAATTTTCCCGCGGGAGCTTGAAGTTGTGGAACATTATGAATCCATTGTCAACCCCATTAAGTCCGATTTTTTCACCCAAATCACCGATTGTCAAATTGGGTAATGGTAGCATTGTAGTTGGATCTCGAATTTGAGCGATGAAGACATTGAGACCCTGATGTTGACCATCGGGCATTATCAGCTGCGCGAAAACAACCGCGTGGGTCGATTGTTTACCTGGATATGAACAATAAATGAGTGTCTCCTCATAATTCATTGAGAATCTATAATGCTAGATTAATAAATAGAGACTAAAGACTCCTTCACCTAGTCCACCAATCCAAAACTTTGCTGCTTCAAAATCCGGAGTATTAAGTATGAATGATTGTGAATTGCTATCGTATGTCGCTGTGGTTCGCATTCCTTTTGCATTTGTTCCATGTGAAACTTCAGTTAAAGCGAAGCAACCACGATACTAGTGTACATTTATCATGAAAATTAATTTCTACAGAACTAGATCATTGATATATTCCGTCATAATTTTTCATGCACTAACTTCTCCTTGATGAAATTTGCTAAGTAGATCCATGTGTTGCTCAGTTCCGAGAGAAAATACAACTCCAGGTATCATTGCATACATGATGCCCATCAGAACTGGTATTGATGAATCATATTGAAATAGAGCGTTAAGTTGTCTGCCAATTGTTGTCTAGAAATGGAATTCACTAAATACTTCGAAATATTATCGCTGACCCAGATACTCACCACAAAATCGTTATGAATAAGGACTTTTGTTTGATTAAAACATCTACGCCTGTACTCGTCTAATGTGATATTCCCACTGAGTGGCTCAAAAGCGGGTGATTTTTCTAGAAATTTATATAATCTTCCCTGGAAATATTAAGAGAGAACTAAGTTTAAAATCGAACGAAAAAAGAAAGAAAATGATTATTCCGCGGGTTTCGATATTGATTTGAGTTTATAAAAAAAAGCATCGTAACCTGATATTCCAGATAATCCTCGCCAAATAAAGTGAATCTGAGCGTTTTCCAATTGAAACTCGCGCGTTTTCGATAATATGTGAGCGGCCCAACCTTTGGAAGGTCATTGATCAATTCTTTGATGCGCAAATGTTTCATTATGGTATGTCTTGCACAAGTAATTATCCAGGTCACAGATCGTTCCTGAAACAATGCGAAATGTAAAACTCATCGGTCGATGTGATGTAAATAAAAATAGTAAACGAATTAAGTGGAGCAGGCGATGTACTTATATGAACAGGATCCTAGTCGGATGTCATTATAATAGCATGCACTTTGAATCGATAACTCCGTCTCCCAATGTATCATATATGAGATGTAGAGCATGAATAACTCATGCAAAATTTGTATATGCATAATCAACCACATACAGCCGGATGAATTGTAATTGAACTGGATAATAGAATAACTAAGTAAGTCATCATCGATTGCACTGATTTATAACTAGTCAAGATTTTGGAGGGACGTTGAACAAAAGTAAAACTTCTACTGCTATCACGTTGCTTTTAGGACCACAGCATGATACGCATTCTGTTCATATTACTTCAAGTTGCGATTATCAGTGATGGGTGAGTAAGATAATGCGAATAGTAACATGAGATGATTGAACGATCAAAAACAGATGAAACTTTTTTGTCTCTCTCGGTTTAATCCGTGATGGTGATAGTTTGGACACGAAAAAGTGGTGCGATCACGCTGAGAGCCCTCTTCAAAACGTTGTTAATGCTATCATAGGAAAAATATCAAAAAATATCAACCAATGCATTGTTTTCATTCTGGATCCAATTTATCGTCAGCTTTATCTTGATTACAACAGGGATGATTGGAAACTAACTTCACACTACGTTGTAAACATGATTCATCTCATCATAGGATGTTTAATATTCCTTATGTAATGTCAGAATTCATTCGCATTATACTCCAGATATCCGTTCGGGAAAACGAAGTTTTTGATTCGTCGCGTCATCGAATCAACGGCATTTTGGCACAAAGTAGAAATTCCGGATGCAATGTTTACGTCATACTTATTGCTAACGGATATCAAATAATTCAACTATTGCAATATGCAGAGAAGTGTTCATCACAATTCATAATGTCGTGAGTATATATTATTTCCTGATTTCTCAATTTTACAAATCATTCCAGGGAACGATTATTTAATATCTACGGCTATTTCCTCCTGATGTATGATGAACGTCTATTTGATCCAACAATGAAATATGTGTGGAACCGAATGATAAATGTAGTGTTCATTCGGGAATTCAATACACAGAAGCGACGTTTAAGTAACAGGAACTCGAAAGAGTGGTTCAACTTGGAAACTATTCTCTATCCAATTCAGCACGATGGCTCTGTGATTACTTATTACGTTGACACATGGTACAAGAATCTATTTCGTTTCGGTAATGATCACTTCCCTAGTAAAACGAAAGATCTTCAACAAAAAAAGTTAAGGTTTGTGCAACGAATCGTTATGATCTGAAATATTATCGTTTTCCCCTCCCTGTGATTCTTTTATATTCATTTCGTTTAGAGTTGCAATCTTTGAGCACATACCAGCGGTAACAATACACTCACGTGACATGTATATGAACAATCGAGATGGTACCCTGACTGCCCTGGGTATTGAATTCGAGGTGCTACGAATTAAAGTTTTCTTATGAAGAATCATAAAACATGGTTTCATCTGAATTACAGATCATTCGAATCGTGGCCAGTTTCATCAACTTTCGCCCTGTATTTTATCGGCCAGCCAATGTAGAAATAGATAAATGGGGCATGTTGGATGACAATGGCAGCTACAATGGACTACTGGGCGAAGCAATACACGCTAACGCTGCTTTTTTCCTTGGAGACTTGCATTATTCTCTCCGTCATCACAGTATTCTAGAATTGTCTTACCCATACAATACCGAATGTCTCACGTTTCTAACACCCGAATCATTGACACAAAACTCGTGGAAACTACTAATAATCCCATTCGCGTAAATAATCCTCATTTTCCCTTTCGACAGAGTATTACCCCCAAAACGTGAACTACATTGGAAGTATCTGTTTATAGATTATCTACTTGGGTAGCTGTGATTTCAATACTTTTCGTGGGTGCATATACATTGCATCTCCTCACTATATATTATATGACACAAATTATACCGTTCAAACGAAAAAATACGTCATGTGTGTCCAATGAAATAATGACATTCGCGAGAAAACCTGAACATTCAGTAAAGCGAAACCACATAAATGTGCAATTGAACGGTTTGACACTCTTCAGTGAGAGACAAAATGGGTTGTTATACACGTACGGAATGTTGCTTCAAGTGTCATTACCACGATTGACACGTGCTTGGGCTCCTAGAGTATTCATTGGCTGGTGGTGGCTGTACAGTATTCTTATAACTGTTGTTTATCGTGCTAGCATGACGGCTACTCTAGCGAATCCTATTGCCAGGTAACGTAGAGACCGATACAATTGTGGATCAATATTGAGGTAATTAAATTTTTCTATGCTAATAGAGTAACCATAGATACTCTTACTGAACTCGCCAAGAGTCAAATAAACGTTGGTGGATGGAGTGAAGACCAACGTGAACTTTTCGTTTCTTCATTGGACGAAAACCTGAATAGAGTCGGTAGAAAATTCCAACTGTATGACGATGAAAAAGAGGCAATAGCAAAAATTGCCAATGGAACTTTTGCATATTATGAAAATATTTATGCTCTGCAAGAAGCCCGGTCGAAACGACAGTTGTTAGAAGCCATGGAGAATGATGGAAATTTAATTACAGGTAGAGATCTGCATATCATGAAAGAATGTGTTATCCATATGCCCATTGCTATTGGAATGGATCGAAATTCTCCTTTAAAATCCCAAGTTGATCAGCTGGTATACCAATTTTCGAAATGATCATCATTAATTGGTTAATGAGAATAATTCTGTTCAGTCATATTTTTCTCAGATAAGGACGATAGTCGAGTCAGGATTGGTTGAGAAGTGGCTAAGTGACGTAATGGAGTGGTCAAAGATTGTTGAGATAAGGCACAATTCTTATACGCCGAAAGCCTTAATAGATTTAGAGAAATTTTATGGTGCATTAATTGCACTCGGAATAGGTTATTCACTTGGATTTATTGCGCTAGCAGCTGAGAAGATTCATTGGAAGTATATTGTAATGAGAAATCCAGCATATGATAAATATCAGATGGACATTTTTTATTCAACATTAAAATGAGCGTAAAAGTGAGTGACTAGAGAGATATATGGCGTACATTCGTTATTTTCAATTCCGACAATGGCGTTACCTGCTCTTTCTAAATATACTCCTCCAATTGCACTTTGGCAGAATCCCGTGATCAATAAAAATTCACTGAACACACTGTCCAAGCTTTCCAATATGAGCTGAATATCGATCGATTTAATGATTGTGTTTGAGATTTTGCCATGTTAACAACTGGCGATTCAACTCATTCTTCCACATACACACTACCACAACTCTGTCGTTTAGGCTAGACGACACACACGCACTCATAGGGCCTGGAGTAGGGACAATTAGGCGCGCGCAGTCGATCACGCCACTGCGTTGTCCTATTATTCACGCACACATCCGCGTCGCCCAAACTGGACACACACGGATGCACTTACACAATCAAGGAGATCCTCATCAATGTGGGGTAAAAAAATCCCACGTTTCGGCAGAACTGATCGATGGGGAAATCGCTCTCTTCCGTTCGGACTCTCACACCGTGAACAACGCGTAAATGCTCTCGTGCAAATTCTCGCTCTCGCCACAACGTGGCTGTAAATCTCATAATTCTGTAATGAACAAATAAATTCTCACGTGCAACGCACGTTGAACTCATCGGGTGCCTGCTCGACGCGTTAAACAATTAATATAATTCTTTAATTGCTGATTGCAACGCATCTCGTGTGTCTATCTTATTAAACTACATCCCGCCTATAATTCTCGATCAACGATCAAACTTTCATTAAAACGCTCAATCTCGTCAGTGTAAATAATTGTATTATTTGTGCTTTTATTCAATAAACGACCAATCTCTTTTTGCACCATGTGTTCTACAATTGGAATTAATCACGTGTGCAACACCTACCGGCATTTCATCCTCATCCTTATTTCCTTCATATTCATTCACTCAATTTTCAAACAGATTGATTTCACAAACCTTGGAAATTATTTGCGACTCGATGTGCAAATCAATACTTTGTAGATAATCATTTGTGAATGTACTATATTCATATGTATATAACGTAACAATATGCATGTCAACGCATATTGGAGATAATGTATCAAACATTTAATGTGTAAAAGACAAGGATGACGAAGTTCCCTACTCGACGACAGTGATGATAGAAACGACATTTTCAACCAACAAACATGGTTGGTGGGAGATTATACACAAGTCTGGCAGCACAGTGCACAACCAGAGTGCCCAGAAAGGCCCACGTGAGTATGCTACGCACTTTGGCGCGTAGTTTTGGAACTAGGAACTAGTTTTCGCTGGATACCGATTGAGACACATGAAGCTTTAGCGATACTTCATCTCGGAAGTGTCGGACACGATATCAGGATTTTTGGCTGAATGAAACAAGAATACTTATATTTCATTAAAGTTCCGCAACATTTCCAACTATCAGAAATGATAAACTTCCTATACTCATGTGAGGCAGAGAAATGTATTGGAAACAAAACGATATCTGCAAAACGAGTTGTTTTTTTGAATACAAGAATTTAGTATCAAAATTGGGAATGTGAAGAGAGTTAAGTCTATCTGGAGGGAATGATCACAGACAATAGCGCATCGATTTCAAATGGGGTAGGATATTTTAAGAAATATTACATGTTCATCAGTGATCATGTAGTTCAATGGTGATCATTCCTGTTCGCAAGTAAAAATTCGCGCACGAAAAATACATTGGTTCATACAACGAAAAAACATTTGACAGGGCTTCAACCAAAGGACAGTTATCGAAGCTGATAACAGAAAAATTGGGAGTGTTATAAAAAAGTATGACCATTAAGACCTCTCATCAGATCAGTTGCGCTGTTGATCGACACTAGTTGGAATATGAGAATTGTTTTCGATTTCTTGCACTGAATAAATGAAATTTATCTCACATTCTCTCTCTCTCTCTCTCTCTCTCTCTCTCTCTCTCTCTCACTCTCTCTTTCTGGATGATTATTGTTATTTGAACAAGTTTATATAATAATCTATGATCCAAAATCTGACATTCATCTGGAAATTCAACTGTTCACTGCGTTCATATACAATCTGTGATAGCCTGTAAAATATTCTTCATATATCTATTTCTTACGCCGAAATATCCATACATCATTTAAGGAGCACAACTATTCTGATCACAAAAAAATAGCGAGTCTCACAGTACTCAATCACAATATGGACCGGATAACTTGTGCATTCAGCGCTGATCTATTGCTTTTTAACACCTCAATACGATCACTTCTCGCTGATACATAGAACTTTGAATAGAAAAGGATTGTTTAGTGTGCGGCCATCGATAACTCAGCAATAACGAATGACCACACAGAACATTTAAGGAGGGTTATCAAAACTTGATTGAGTTTCCTACGAGGACTAACCCTAGTTTTTTGAAAAAAAAATTTTTCACACTTCACATGAACTTGAAAAATTGAAAAAAAAGCTTCTAGCGAACTCTTGAATGACCAAGCGCTGAATTGAAGTCATCGAATAAACCACCGATGTTGAATGCGCCTTCTACAGTTCAATACACCGACGAAATCCCCTCAAAGGTTAAATTTAATTCATTCAATCACTTTTTTTTTGTTTTGTTTGATTGAATTGTGAAAAAAAATATCGAATCAGGTTTTCTGATCTTAAACGCTCACAACGTTCAATAAGACGGGAAAATTGTTCGTTCAGCTTCTTCCATCCTTCTATCACTAATATCGTTCGAATTTATGGATAAAATTTTTAATTGAGAAAAAAAATTTGTCTTTAATTTTTGAAATTTCTCGTAATGGTATTTTTCCATCAGTATCAGATCACTGTATGAATCTTGATGTTACAAATACGAAAGTTACATTTTTCGTTCATTTGCTACCCTTTTACAATGAAACTCCTGAGTGGATTACAATACAATTTGGTACAGCAGTAGCTTGAAACCTGGTGAGGGACGTAGAATGCATCGCACCCTGGAAAAAATCTGTTTCCCGTAATGAAGGGTTTTCACGCGAACGAAACCACGAGTATCAGATAATTGTTTATGTTTTACCTCTGTGTTTTCATTTAATTACTTCTCTTAGTTCAGCAAGGGGGTTTAGGAAGCCGAACCAAGTGTTAGGTGTTGAGCGACCTAACCACGTGATCTCAGAGTCACGTGACTTTTTATACCAATCACGTCAATCGATCATCAGACATTCCACTTCGTCATCAATAAATATCCAGAACTATTTCGCTGCATGCCAAATATGAC
>JABMBR010012080.1:0-38106 GCA_018881525.1 Meteorus sp. PSUC_FEM 10030008 | reverse complement strand
GGGGGGGGGGGGGGGGGGGGAGTAAAATATAATAAGCGTATGCAACAGATGAAGATGGGAATAGAGAAAATATATGCTATATACATATATTTAGTCAGGGGGAATTCTGCTGATGTCTTTGGGGTGAGATGGGTGCGTATATAGCTACCCTTAATGCGGGAGAGGTAATTATTATACGAGCCAATCGATACTCAGCGATGAGCGAGCGACGATGAGTGAATCGTAGATGAAAGGAAAAAAAAAAAACAAGAAAACAAAGAAAGCAAAAATGCAAGTCAGAACTTTGGCAGAGTCGAGCGTGTTTTTGGTCTACCCCTGATATGCTTCTGTATATTTTACGTAGTGGCACACTCGACCCTTTCTAGCGACCTATGCCAATCGTTCCTACACATATTTATACATATATGGGGATATATAATAAATATAAATGTAGCATATTATATATTTCATACATAATAAATATGTTTTTATATATAGATATATTCCTGTATAAATATATTCGCGTATATGAAACCCGTAATTTTCACCGGTTGGAAGTCTGCACGTCGCTCTCACTTCCCGACCCTCCCCCGAATAAGATGAATCGAGCCGGAAGGCAAAGTTGCGTAAGGAGTGCGCCACCCGGTTCGAATCCCAGACGGAAAGAGAGTTGGACTTCCGCTGGCAGTTGTGGGCCTCATTTGATAAATATGTACGATATATGCATCGATGCTAGGGGTAGTTGAATTTGTGTTGTAATTGAGTACGTGATCGCTTCTGTATTTACAAAATGATATAAGACGTTACGGTAATCGTTATCTGTGAAATTTCTCGAATATTCATTTACCCATAAATATTTATTCGTATGAGTGAATACTGTCGGATCAACTGCAGAATAAATATTTGTCACGCGTTACATAATGTCATCTACTCTTTTTCCGCCATTTCTCATTATTTTTGCTTCGCAACAAAATGAAAAGATGAAAATTAAAAATAATCACACAGTTGGATGAATATATATGTGTGTGTGAGTGTATATAATGTCGACTTATTCCTTGGATTTGTTGTTGAATAAACGATATATATCCTTGAGAATTGTGTGTTGAATAATTCTCAAGACGACGATAAAAATAAATTTTGAAAAGCACTACAGACGATGAAATTTCACTGACGCTGATTTATATTCTCTCATATACCATAACATTGCCCGTAGCTATACACATATCTATATATGTTTATATATATATGCAGATAAAAAATTTTAATGCTCTCGTAGTTGAATATTATAAATGAAATTTTTCTCTCTTCATCGAACACGAATCGCATTGCGTGTCAAAAAAATTATATTTATTCACATTCTATTAATAATCCAATCGTCAAAGTGGAATCATTAAAAATAAAATTCGAAAATGAGTTCACGCGTCCGCTAAAATTCATGTCTGTATCATACATATATATATATACATGTATTTACGAAAGATATTCGTTACGATTATGTGATAGAATCGTGCGAGTGAAAATATTTTGTAGGTTTATATGTTTGAGACACATGGTCGTTGCCAAATGGACGTTTCAAATGGTTAGCGTGCGCTTGTGTGTGCCAAAACAAATTTAATTATTCCTGCTTACAATTTTGGCGGTTGTCATATTCCATTTACCACAACCCAAATAATTAACATCGTAAGTTTGTCGTGTTTATTGCATCTCAACAACATTCAAAAGTCACATGATTTTATCCTGTCGTGCAAATTACTACTATCAACAAATCAACTATACTTCTTATATAGATTTGTATTTATATATCACAGACACATAAACATATTTTTTCGCATGAATTGTCATTGCAATTACGCAAAAAAACGTTTGACAATTATGTGAAAATCAAACTCAACATGGGCATCAACCATCGATCTTGAAAAAATTATTCAAGTTCAACTGTAAATCGATTTGCCGAATAAAAATAAATGACCAAACTTCTATCAACAAATATTCTCCATCTTATTCCTCAATTCCATGTAAGACAATTGCTGTACAAAATTCATAGACGTCTCTCATTTAATGCTCGCACCACAACGAAAATATCACGCACGACGACTTATGGACGATCAACTTCCCTGAGAGCCTGAATCTCTCCCCATCTCTCATACATAAACTTCACTTCACTTTATTTCACTCCATCCTCGTCTTCCCTGCATTTGCCCTCGTCACATGTCATCATATTTTTTGTTCTTTTTCAACATGTCGTCGGATTGTCATTGCGTGTGTTTGCAAACGGTTGAAATTAAATTTGAAATCTACCACGCATTTCTCATTCCATCTGGTGTTTCAAGATGAAGCTCCCAAGTTGAGAGAACGAAATAGAGCAAACGAATACGACTGAGGGATAGAGATAAAAAGGAGAGAGTGAGTTTATGTACCGCGAGTTTAAATACTCTCGAAGAATCTCGAGAGCACGCAGATGTACCCAGCGGGCAACGTACGCAAAAGCCGCAGGCACAATAAAGGATCCTGCTCGGTCCCACAGCTCGAGAATGATTGCCGGTTAAAGGATCAGCCGAGTGTAACAGAGTCCGTCTCTCTCCTTTACATATGTATATGATATACATGTATACACCCACCTTGACTATCTCTCTCCCATTCATATTTTTACATACAGGCTATTACAATCCGTATGTTATACGCAATTGTGCTAAAGAATATGAGAATGGTGTATATGTGGACTACTCGTCGTCTATATATATATATGAGGAATCATGGTCTCTAATTTTTACGGTCCACCTTATTGTTGGATGTCCTCAACTGTATTTACAACTGTGTACGTTGACCGGTCATTAAATCCGATAATTAATCACAATCGTCTTTATTAACGGACGGCTTAATTGCTGTTATCCTCATATGATGTGGTGCTTTCTGGGCTTAGACGTTCCCGCCCTTTAAATGTTTCCGCACTGTCACCGCAAGCGGTGTATTATGTATAAATGCGGATATGAAGAAGAATTAGCAAGAGAGAATGAAGTAGGACAAGCGAGAGGGAAGAATTTATCATTTTATAATAACAGTGGAATGCAAAATGAATAACAAAAAATATGAACGTTGAGTTGAGTATCAGTTGAGCAAAAAATACAGCTGAAAAATCCGTAGAATAATTGACTGTGCTAACAATTCTTGCATGCAATTTGTAGCAAACTGCAGAACTTCAGACTCACTGGGCAAAAAACACAGAATATCAAAAAGTGCACCATGCTCGGATATGAGCTTTTTACTCACACAAAAAATCCACACTCTATTCACTCTGCACACAAATGAAAACGATAAACATATATACACTCACGAGGTACCTACAGTCAAGGAGGAAGGCGAGAGCAAGACGAGTATGAACGGACAGTGAAAGGAGAGAGAGAACCAGGGGTGGCACATGGCCATCTACTTACTTTAGTGTATAGTGAACGCGCGGAAGAAAAGAATTAGCTAGACCGGGCGCGTCTCATCTAGGTCACCAACACACACAGCAATATCCCAGCCAATGAGATAGTATTGTCTATACGTATACATATAAGAAAAGCCACGAGTCTCACTAACATAACTGAAGCACCCTCATTACGGTTGGTAGTAGTGACGAGGGGGCTGCAGTGAAAGAGGCGAGCGTTAATTAAGAACAGACTCGCCACCCCCTAAGTAAGGAGCACTGACCAACCCGGCCACCAACTCCCCTTACCCTCCTAACACCCTCCTTCATTGCTGCGGCTCTTACCGTATCCCTCTCACCCCTCATTTATTTCTATATAGATATATATATGGTTGACGCGTTGAGACTTGCTCACTTGCTCGCACCCCTTCGCTTTTCTTCGTCGTTCATGAGAGCGTTGGATGGAATAAAGCGTAGCTGTGGTGAACAGAAGTACCGGAACAACTGTGGGGAAGAGTGAGACAGAATGGGCACATGTCTTAGGCTTGTATGGGGTATATTTATATACATCCATGAGAGGAAATGATAAGGCCATGGAGAAAATTAGCTAAGACCCGGTAATATGCTGTATTAGAAGGCAATGTCAGTTGTCGCCGTTGCAGCAACGGATCTATAAAAAATCATTTTAGCGCACTAATATTTATGTATAGTTTTATATTTAGAGAGAAAATATGTGAGTGTTGGAGAACGATTACGGAGATTTAATTATTTCCCATCAGGTTTACGTGTGTTGATTCATTTCTTTCCCTGTGTGCGAGTATTTTAGTGAGAAATCGATGAATTCTATTCGCTTGGAGGAGAGGGATTGAAGAAGGGTACAGTTTGATCACTGTGTGAACATATGAAGGTTAAATTAATAATCAGGAGACAATGCCCATGTTTGAATGGCTAGATAATTTATTGAAATTCTTTTTCATTCCAGTGATAGAATTAGATAATTAGAGAGAGATAGAGTAAACAAAGATCAAATGCGATTAATTCACGTTGAGTGAATGAGGATTTGAACGCGGGACATTAAAAAAAGTGTATATGTATGTATTTATATGTATATGATGGAAGTGGATGAGAATGAGAGAGATGAGGGATGGGCACACATGTTGCAATTGACGACGGACAATGGGCGCACAATACCGATGAGTACGAACGAGTGAGAGCACGAGTGCTAGGGAAAGCTAAGTGAAAAAAAAGCCACCCAACTGTTCATCCCCCGGGGGCCAAATACGAGTAAATGCGCGCGAAAGACAAGGACAATTTTATATATATTCCCGAGTTGAACAGAAGGGGAGGTTGTGTGTGCAGTCCCGTTCGTGAGTCCGATTGTTTCCAACAGGTTTGCCCCGGCTCTTTTGTTTCAGTTCAGTTCTCATGGCCGCGTGTACTCTCACTGCATGTTAGAACTGGTCATTGCATCAACCCCCGAAAGGGAAAAAAAATGAAAAAATAACGGTTGAACAATCAAGCTTCGAAGAGACCGTTACTATTTTGCGCACACATCTTTCATCGTTACGTATATAATTTATAGAAATTATTAGGCGCGAACAATTGTGTAAGGCGCACAGTCGAATTATTTCATAACCAGAAATGTAAATAGATTTTGTCAATTTCTTAAAGAAGAAAACATTGATATAGCTTATCAGAATTACGTAAATATTACCAACATGTTCGATAACATCAATATTTTAGTGGAGGAATCAAAAAAATAGCCCAATGTCAACATTCACCATGCATGCAACAACTGAATGATGTAATTTTTAAAATATTTTCAACATGTAGATTAACTATGGTGATTGTCAATCCAAATAGTAAATTCGTACGGGAATGAGAAAATCTGATAGAACCCGACCAAACTGGAAATTCATTATATCAACAAAATTATTACGTACCGTACGTTTCAATTATTCATTCCAAAATTTGCTGTAATTATTCATTGATAACCATATTTTTCATGTATTACCAGTATGAACTGATGATCGATATGATTCCATCTGTGATTTTTTCAATAGAAATTTTCGATTCTCCCCAATGATGTGCGACGAATAGAAAATCTTGCAATAGCATGATACAAATTTTTTAATTACATTGTTTCGAATATAAAAATAACTGATGTGCTTATAATATTCCTACGAAGTCTGATACCCATAATGACACTGAAATTCATCGTCTTTGTTAATATGTCAATAATAGAAAGAACGGTTATATAACTGATAAATGTCTTTTGACCAGCTGTTAATATAATCGATGAAATATTGCGCAATTCACCATATCAATTATCTTTGTATATATCCATTGTATAATTGTTGATTGGCGGTAGAACTGAGTGTGTTGATAGTATCACGCGCACCCATCCATGTATTGAGCCACATCTATCAAACTATAGAATTGACTTCATACAGTTCTTATATAACTTTCCTCTATTTTTCTTCTTTTTCCTGTAAAATATCACGAAAATTCATTGGTGTGTTCTTTTTTTTGTACCTCAGAGTCTGCCGAACAATTTTATTTGCTTATATTTTGCAGGTATCATACATTTCATGGCCGTATAAGCATTCGAAATATTGTAATGCAAACAAGGAAAAAACATTGAATACACGAGGCATGTAAACGTGAGTGTGGCCAATTCGAAATCTTTAATGTTGTCTATAGTGATAGGTATATGTTTTATCCTCAATATAGAGCTCTCATATAATTTTTGTCTGAAGTCCAATCGCAGCTCAACTGTTTATCCAGTGGTGATAATGTTTCTTCTTTTATGTTTCCACCGCACAATAACGAGAGGAATAGTAGATTGATGAAAATTAGTGAATTCATAGTCCATTAAAAACATTTAATTGTAAATTTTCATTCACCAAATATCAATTTCTCCATTTCGCTTCTCAACTTCCATATCACATTTTTGTCTCTCTAATTTTTGCTCCATACTCCCATTCACGCTATTGAATCTCACTGGCGACGAACCGGCGTCCAATGAATCCGCAAATTAAACAAATACCTTATTGATGCATTGATCCCATGCCAACCTCATCCACATGTGGGGAAGTAAGACGGCGATAGGATGACTGCGAAGAAGAGAATAAAAAAAATATGAGGAAGAGGAAAAATGAAGCGATAAAAGGATAGAAAAGTGTCTACAAAAAATATAAAAAGTAGAAAAAGTAGGAAGAAAAAAGTAGAGTGCTGCTATAGGACGACGACACAAAAACGTCCAAGAACACCATTGTGTATTAAATGGCATCAAGTGAGATAGCAAGAATACGCTGGCAATTGCGAATGACCCAAACCCACACAAAAACCCACAAACACACGCAAGGATTCCACAGTTTAGTAAAGGATTTAACAAATATTGCCGCGTCGATATCGGATGAGTCGGGATCACATGTATATGCATTGTTCACAATCTGTTCCAGTCTTGGTGAATGTGAAACATACATACAAGTCCGTCTTTGTTCTACCCAGAGCCACGTGACCTCATCCGATGTTTACATCACCCCTGGATTACTTCTCCACTGTCATTGAATTAATTTTAATCCTGCAATCTATATTCACGTCTCTCATGTAGCAAATCAAATATATACACATTAAATTGCTTCATTTCAAATTAATTGCTTCGCATTTGATTCAATTTTAACTGAAACACAAAATAATTCCGAACAAATGAACAAAATATACAATGTCGTACATAAGAGAACGAGAATTATCATGTGAACAATACTGACAGCGAAAAAAGAAACAATGGTGTAAGCCAAGAAATGAAAGGATATGTCTTGCTGCGTTGATTCTGTATACATAGATATATGTACATATTTGCCGCAGTGTGATGCGCGGACACAGTCCTGTATACTCGGCCTTAGTCCAGAAGGAATCGGGCGACAGGCCAGATAAATTAGTGCGGGTAATGAAGACTGAGCTCCGCGTCTGATTAAACAAACACAGGGAAGCACAAATGGGCTTTGTTTGTATTTGTGCATGCTGTGGATACAGTTGACACGAACGTATACACAAACTAAGGATAGAGAAGCGTTGAGACTGATAGTAAATGAGAGAGAAAAAACATGAAGCGAGAAGGAGTACGAAATAAGAGAGAGGGATAGATGAAACGAGATAGACGTGACAGAGCACAGTTGAACGGAAGAAGAAGGCAGAGGAAACAAGAATTTATATATAGAGACGAGTTCTGTAATTCTTCTTTCGACGCACACGTTCGCCCTCTCTATATCGTCTCTAATTAACTGGGAGGCGCGCTCAGCGACACTGCAACACACCTTGTATATATATATATGCGTATGAATATGCATGTTCATTGGTAATAGAGTGTGTGCGCAATATCACTTCGTTTCTTTAGTCCATTACGTTTCACTATTCATTTAATTTTTATTCACGTTTTTATAGCGCTGTGCTCTTCTTTACAATCGTAGATTGGACAAGGCGTTTGGTATGTTTGATGATGGCACGAGTAATGTCTGTGCACTCACGATGTTGCCTGTAGGCGCGCGCGCACTCGCATTTCAAATTCCCTATCGTCACAACGATATGAACAAGATGCTGTGGTACAGGAAGAGTGCGAGTGCACGTGGTATCTCTTAACGAGCAACAACACTATCACTGCATGTCCAGGTATACACGCATTCAATTGATGGAGAATGCGAGTGCAGTGTCGCGGTGCAAAATTAATTTGTTTGTTATGTACAGGGGTACATCTTATGCTTCGTTTATTTATAGGTTTTTTGTTGATCGGTTGGACAAATATTTTCCGAATAAATTGCGAATTTCAGATGTCTTGGAATGTGCCAGAGTTTGATTTCTCTCCAAATTAATAGCGTTTAAATGATATTTTATAAAGTAATGCACGAGTATCAGTGAGTATATACAGAAATTATTCAAATATTTTGGCCTATATAGCAGAGTTAACTGCATCATCTGCCCACGCTCTTGGCAGTACTGTGTGTTTATTTATTTGTTATTTTATTGCTGGCAAGTGGTAGAGTAAGTTGCGCGATGGAAATGAGAGAAGAAAGAATATGAAAAAATAAAATAGTAATAAAAAAAAACAAAGCTAGAGAATAAGAAATGAAAGTTAGAGAGTTATAAAATGAAAGAATGACAATTTTTTAGAAAAGTCACCGTGGCACATCTTTATATGCTATTGCAAGGACATCCAAGTTTAACTGAAAATAAAAGTCATTCGTTCGACGAAAACTAATTATAGAAAGCTTCAGCAAATATATGAGCACAATATTCGTTTTTCATCATTTAATTCACTGATACATTGCACGTAACTCATAAACGCACACCCACATGTCTCGACTTGATCTGTATATGTTTATTTATATTTGTATAAATGTATGTTCGTCAATGCTTTGGCATCGTTCACAAAATCACGTGAAACCGAAATTAAAGTTGCCTTCATCTAGCCACAGTTAATGAGGTTACTGATTGAAATGAAAATTATTCAACTGATTCTAAAATACAACTCCACTTGCAATCTGCGATGGATCGATAATTTCATTCGAATCAAATGAAATCAAACGAGCCCCACGAAATACAAAACGAGTTCGATTCAAGTAAAAAATTCCAGAATCAATTCGCGTTTGAAAATAATTCTGATTTAGAACACGTCATCACCTCAGTTTTAAATATGAACATTGTGATTCCTTGCGTAGTCATCATGCTTGAATTGAGGAACAAAGATCTGAGTAATTTTATAATTCGATAATAATTGTTTTTGGTAGACTAGTTCCAAGAAAAACATATTCACCTGCTTTAACTGCTAGAAAAAAAAGCCAAATGATAATTTTGTTCATTTTGTTGCTGCATTTATCTGAAGGTCTTTACTAAAAATAAATAATGTGCAGCTGATATATTTCAACTGAAATTGTTTTTATTGACTTGATGTTTTGCGCAAGTAGTGAAAATAGCTTTATAATAAACAAATTTTGAATAATCGTTGGCTTGTTTTTAATATAAATGCCAAATCGTATGTGACATGGATCCTGAATTGAGTTGATGAGAATTAAATCCATCCAATCACCTCCAGCATTGCATCTATTCCCATAAAATATATTTTCAAATAAATCGCATACTCGTATTAATAATTTTTCTTTCATACTGTTTGTATTGCAGACTCTGCTAATCCCTCGAGGATGTGGCTTGGATGTGTCAGGAAAACAGAAAAGGAAAAGCTATTCATTGCATAGGTAAGACGTTGTATAAATGTACTAGAAATGATCTTACACAGGTGATGCTTGCGGGCATCGTACTGAAATCTCTTGAACTGTGATCAAGTAGGGGAAGTAACTTGCGTATGAGTGGAAGAAGACCGAGATATATATACAGCTATGTAACATGATGCATGAAGGAGCAAAAGCAGAATGCGTTGAAGGAAGAAAGACGAGGAGAGAATGTGAAGAAAAGAATAGAAATAAAATGGGGCCTGAGGCGACGCGGAATCACTCAGGTACAACGGGCCCCTCTCACTCATGGTTTTATTTTTACTTTGAGTTTACAACGTGCCGTCCAGTCGTATGGCATTTTTGCTGGCATTTCGATGCATAATAAATGACCAGTTAGCCGTAGGTACCGCGAACATAGCGGATGAACGACTCACACCTTCACTCTGTTATACGTTGGCCTCCCTCATTTCGAACGCCCCCGCGTGTGTGCCCTCAACATTACCAAGGGTTACAGTTCCTTCTTTCCTCCTGCGTCTCTTGCATATCATCTTTGTACCTTTGTCCTTTCTGTCCATCTCATCGTATCATCTTCTATATTTTTCCATTGCCTTCGGCTATTTATTCTTTTTCAATTTTTATTTCCATTATTTTTGCCGTTGCTGTTTTTCTCTCGTTTATTTTCCTACTCCACGACCCGCTATATCTTCAGACCTATGAGATACACTAACGATCGGAAATCCGATTTGTCACAGTTATAACAATATATATGTATTCAGATACGTCTTGCTATATCAAGAATTTTCCTTATATTTTTTATGTACACAGGGGTCTTATCGTTACGTAGTTTTATGTACTATGAACATAATGGGGAGATATTTTGCAACTATTATGGAATATGTGCTCCACTGGACCGTCCACGTCTAAAAAGAGTTCGTATGATGATATGAATACACGACAATATAAATGTGCAGAAATATTTTGATAAAAAGAACGGGAAGAATAAAAAATGTATATTTAGATGGAGGTTTATGGTTGTTTTCGTCATTTTTTTTTCTTTTCCCCAACTTTTTTTCTTTTTGACGACAATGAGAATCCACAGGAGATTTACTCGCTCGGCCACGGAACAAATCGGCGTCGAGCGCTCGTCATATCGGTCGTCGGGCGTTAATCGGGGTGAAGTGCCTCGTAAATCTTTTTCAAGGCACTCTTAAAAGGAAGTTTGAAAATACTGCGGACTTGTCTCTCTATATACACGCAATTCGAGTTCTGTCTCTCTATCTTTGTCGCACTTTTACTAACGTTCATCACTAAGAGAGAAAAAGGGTTTCAAACACACAAGAAAGCCAAAGCCTGATATAATACGATGTGGAACAGTTTAACCGCTTGCTCAACAGGAATAGTTAAAATAATTAAAAGAAGTGAAAGTTGACGAAGAATAAATGTCCAGTGGGAAAAATCCATCAGGCGTGAGCGATCGACTAGTTTAAATCAAAAAGTCCTCGTGAATATTTCGCTTGCGTTGTTCACCATACAATTTTTCCACGACATTTCAGTAGAAAAATGTGTGAGTGGTGTTACCAACTGAGTGGTAGAATTGTCCACTGACATGCACTGTATCATCAATTTGAGTTTGTTACGAGGTGTGTAGGATATATCCCAATATAATCCCATTTGCTCTACTATAGCCACTCTCACAATTTGGCTTTCGAACAAATAATGAAAAGAAAAAAAGACAAAATGAAAAATGAAAACAAAAATCGTGCGCGTGTGTGTGCCCTCGCGGCTATACTCGATTATATTTGAACCGCGCGCGCGCGCAACGATAATGGATACGAGAAAGGCGGTTTGAATTCGTCCGAATGGGCGGATGAATGGTAACCGTTTAGCGCAATTATTGGCGCATTGTCTACTACACAATGCACCAGAAGCGAAATTGGCATGCAAAAATCGGATGCAATCCCATTGTCGCGTATTGTTCATTCTCGTTCGTAACGGTGCCCCTGACTGCAGTTTCCGCGCTTCCGAATATTTCTCCCTTGATGGTATACCCTTCTCTCTATCATCGCAGCCACACAGACGCACACAAACGCATATAATATATATCTACATCGCTATAGCATTGGAGTCATCATGGTCACTTGCGCGTCGGTGCTATTGCCGAGCGCGGTCGAGCTGTTCGCACGCTCACATCTTGTTACAATTGGCTTTATCGTATGCATATACCATCCAATGTCAAACTAGTCCCACGCGTAATTGCAATCGCACAAATTGCGTCTATACAAAAAAATGGTGGTTGGAGTTCAGTAAAA
This sequence comes from Meteorus sp. PSUC_FEM 10030008, assembly GCA_018881525.1. Lineage (NCBI taxonomy): Eukaryota > Metazoa > Arthropoda > Insecta > Hymenoptera > Braconidae > Meteorus > Meteorus sp. PSUC_FEM 10030008. The sequence continues at coordinate 26,185 of JABMBR010012080.1, read as the reverse complement.
ATCACATTCACATTGTCAATACATCAAGCGATATGAAAAGTAAAAATGTCATTGTCATACGCATTGATTGAAAGTCAAATATTTCCCTGCGATTCCAATTTCAGTATCAATGCGCTGCTACAACATTTGTGAAAAATCAGACGTGGTGGGTGATGTGAGTTACTTTTCTTCCTTTGATTCTAAAGAAGCGTACAGTGGTGAGGAAAATCCCAGCCCATAATATTTTTTGGGCAAATTTTTATTAGAGTCTTCTCCTCTTTCCCCGATATTACCTTGTCTCATCCCTCGCTTAATGGACAGAGATTGGCTGTTATTATATTTAATCGGAACTACAGGGCCTTGATTGTGGTCGGAGTAATGAGTGAGTAATCTTGTGTGTTACTGCATCTCGTGAAATTCCACGCACATGAATACATATTCACACAGACGCACTCGATCATATATTTCTGTACGTAAACATATAAAAATATATGACTTGATATGTGATGTACATTTTCAGTGTGCGATAGTTTATGTAACGGGTGTTCGTTCCATCTGACATGCCAGATGACTCGGAAGTTCCGGGGTCTGGTCTTCTCCAACTTCCGTTTATACTTTTCTGTAAGCAGAAACTTTCTCCGAAACTTCAATCAAGCGTATGTCACATTGGAAAATAATATGAAAGCAAACAAGAAAGAATGAATTCGCCATACGTTTCTGCGAACGAAAATGCGTGAAACCATGCAAAAGAAGTGGAATCGAAATTTTGTGGAGTTGAATGATAAGAGATCAGAATCATTCATTGTATGAGGAAACAATTTTTTCCGAAGCAGTTGGAACAGTTGAGGATCCACTGTGTACAATGTAGCTGCGATGTAGCATAATTTAATTGCTTCTCTGTAGTTTTTTCGTCGCCAGATAATTTGTATACCTGCGGCAAAAGAGTCTCCTCATATTCAACCCCTCTTGTATCTTATGTACGCACATATGTGCACAAATACACACACACCCTCTTATTTTCTTCATCCTGATCATCTTCCCTCGCGCGTTGGTTGCTCGTCCACATCGGCTAACACCAATTTGTAGCTACGAGGATATAGGTTTACTCCACTCACCGCTCTCTCGTCCAGTCTCCTCCTAATTACGCGTAATTACCCATGGCATCCAATTAGCTTGGATCGCTCAGGTCTCGAAATCTCTGAGGGCTACACATTGCCTAAGGACTTTGAGGCGTCGCGTATATATTTTATTTCACCGTGTGCGTGTAAGAGATGCGCATTCTCTCCTTGTTTCGCCATCGCACATGTTAAATTTCAACGTGAAAATCACCCCGAATTGCTCTTTCGCCCATGGCCATACGAGAACAAAAGCGACTGGAAGAAATATAAACTTGGAAGATTGAAGGGAAGTGAGTGAAGAAGAGTGAAAGAGAGTTGGTGAGAGTGGGAAAGGAGGAATACATTGTAAGCGGGTGAGTATTAACGTCTATACATTGATATTGATGTGAAACCACACCGTGACCTCAATTAATCAAGAATCAAGAATCATCGACTAATTCGACGAATAACCCCCCGTGCTCTGCCAGTTCGTTCCCCCCTTTTCCACGTGCCTTATTCACTATTTTCAATTGCTGACCATAGCCGGCACTGAGTGAACAAGTCGATGAATCACGGCTTCTCGCTTTCCAAAAAATGATGGAACAATCTTTCTTTTATATAACCAATCATTTTTATTATTACGGGTTAGCTTAAAATTTGACGATTAATTATATATATACACGTACATATATGAATGTGTGGAAGTATTTTTTAAATATAGGGGAGAGTAATGTGGCCGTGGTCTTATTTTTTTTTTAAATGAAACGAGACAAAAAATGATAAATGAATATCATGAATTCTGAAATTCATTCTACGTGAAAATTTATTCTCTGATCTTTCTCTGAATAACTTTTTTTTCTGCCAACTTTTCAGTATTTTCGTGGATATCAATACAAAGGGAAGAAAGTTTATTTGGAAGTATACATAGATGTAGGAAGTTAACAAGTAAGGTAAATGGTTTGGGGAGAGAGAAAGCACAGGGTGATGTGAAAAGATGGACCGTGTACACTCCAAAGCGGTTCAGGACAATCCGTCATTAGTAAACAAATAGTTTAGCGAGGTCTGGGCTTACATAAACTAAACAACAATGAAAGTTTTTTGAGGGGAAAATAAAAAGAAACGGCAGGCGGGCATTATAGCAAAGGATCCACCTGGTGTTCAATTGGTGTAGGTGTACATTTATGTTTATGTATATGAAAACCTGCATACACAAAGTGTCTACCTGTAACTTTTACAACATCATGTTGAGTTGTTGTCTCAATGATTTAAATTAATTGTAAAGGAATTATTTATAAAATTCGTCTGACGTCCATTGTGAAATCAATTGAAGATTATGAACATTCTTATAATTATTTTGATGTGTTCCCCAGATACAGACACGTATAAATTATGAAGATGGATGGAGGTATTGAATTTATTCAATGATTAAATTTCACCTTGCTGCGTGAATGTCACGCTTGAGATAATGGAATGACCATTTCTCCAACCGTGCGCAACAATGCGCATTCAATGGAATTCCCTCAATTTCAATCGTCACTTTTCAATTCGAATTGTATTATTACGCGCGTTTATAGTCGCGGATGGGCGTTGACCGACGCGGGTGCTACGTTAATTGTTGTCGTTGTTTGATGGAACATTGACCTGCAACATAATTATATGTACATGGATAATAGAAAATACTTCAATCGCCATCACTGTTTCGTTTTCATTCTCTTTGCCAGATTCGTATCGTAACTTATGCTTTGACACTGTGGGACATTTGAGATTTTTCATCCATTATGCATCGAGTTCCTTTTCATATTGAGCACAATACAAACTACAGGCACAACGGAGTGACCGAGAAAAAATTCATTTGTCCAATTGGTCATTCAGTAGTTCTATCCACCGTTTCGGAATATTTTCATAGTCATCAAGAAAATGACCGCACGTATGTGAGAGAGTCCCATGGAACAAAATTTCTTGAAGAAGCTGAACATTTACGAGTCATCTTATGTGATATCTCTGTTGTTAAGAAAAATCAAAGGCAATGAACATAAATTATGAGCAGCTGCGCTTCAATAATAACGGGAAAAATTCTGAACAAGAAATTTATTTTATTACTGAGATTTATTATAAGAAAATTGGAGTTTGATTAATTTGGGAGTCGGCAGGAGAACTTGAATAATCTCCAAGTCAGATTGGAGTCCAATATGAAATCGAGTATGCGACAACAAATGAAAAGTTCAAATCATAAATATTCCAACGGTTTTGGTAATGGCGATGATGAGAAAAGAGATACGATTGTGTGCGTATTAATAATTATTCACCATCGTTTTCAACTCACACATATGACGAGAGGGTAAAATAAAGAAAACGATGATGCAAAATGAATGTCCAAGACCGGTCGTCCCTTTGTCCTATAGGATATGCGAACGTATATCCTTGGACTCTTGTGGATTCAAGATATTCTCCCCAAACTATATAAGCAAATTGAGAAAGAAGGATAGTGAATTGGAGAAGAGGTTAAGATACGTGATGAAGAGGGAGAAAATGGTAAAGGATATAAAAAAGAGGAGATCTCTCTCGGACTTCTCTATATGCTCAGATTAGCATGACAATGTGCGTTCACCGGTCACTCATTATGGCCGACCTATCCCAAGTGGTATCTTCTTCTTTTGCCTCTTCACCATCAGTGTCTTCTCTTTATTTTCTTCCTCCCTATATACTCAACATTATTCTGAGCATATTCATATATCTGTATATCTATGCATGTGATTTTATTCACTAAAAAAATCTTGATATCACCGATGAAAAATTTTTTATTCCCCTTGAGATTGGAAATATGAGAGGGCATTTTTGATTCATGAAAATTACGGTTGGAAAAAAGAAAGTCACAAGCAACTTCCTTCACCCTTGTTTCTATCTTCGTTATGTTATCCCATACTTCCGTTAGCCGTTAACTGGTTTTGTTGTTCCTGTACGTCTGTTCATAAATAATTCCCAAATAGAAATTTATATCACTGCTGACCATTTTCTTTTTAATGATGTACTTTGTATTTCTTTCTTCTTCCCATTTGCTCATTTCATCTTCGACTTTCGCCCCAGTGTCATTCGATTTTCCTAACGATACGTCCCACCCCCTGGTCCTGTTGATCCATCGACATTATTCTTCCTCAGTGTTATTGGTATCCTACCTATCTCGCTCACACTATATTTCTCTATGCAAACTCCTCTACACCATCCACCAGTCACACAGCTCATTCTTTCGATGAATGAATACCAAAGATGGATCGTCCTCCCTCTATTTATGCTTTGAAATGGTATTGTTACCCGGATTCGTACGATTTCCTCGAATTCACGCATTTTACCGGCTCACGAAAGACGCACAATGACGCGCGTACTCTTAACCACAATATACGGAGATGCGAGTATATTTGTGTGTGTGTTAGAGTATGCATTTATATCTGTGAGAAAGAGAAATAAGATGAGAGATGGAATGGAGAAGAAATTTAGCACGACACATAACTATTTATATAAATATAAAAGCCACTCGTTTTATTTGTGATTGATCGTTTTTTTTCTCTCTGCTCTCATTCCGCTGCGCTCACAACGTTCATCGTTTTACTTTTCTTTCAATTCATTTTTTATTTTTATTCTCAACAATTTACTTTGACTCGTTAATGTGGAGTTTGTTGAGAGACAAAGAGAAGAAGGGACAGTGAACGTTGGAAAAATAAACTTTCCGCTTTCCATCATGAAGAATTAATCAAAATATTCATGATTAGAGTTCAGTATGAAAAAGTATTTCCTATGTGATTTGAAAAATTAAATAGTCAGAAGATGACATGAGAGCTGCATCAAAAAATATTGTACAGCAAGTTGATCAAAAGTATAATTAATTATTTCAGTACATCAATAGATCGTGCACACAGAATGAAATGCATAAAACCAAACTTTTTTTCTTCCTGTCCGATATTTATATAGACAAATATGTATATGTATGGTAAAATGCAGGTGTTCACAAATTTTGAAGACACACAATTTTTCTATTCAACGATAAATTTTTCTCTTAGTTGAGTAGGCACGCCTGGCAAACATTGGAACACGATGCGAAAATGAATATAATGGATTTAAGAAAAATTTTTGGTAGAAAAACGTCCCGAGAGCTAATCGCCCGAGCGACGACAATGCCCAATACCTGTGATGGACGGTCCCTTTTTTTTGGCGAACCGTGAGAAACACTGTTGCTCGATGTATCGGCAAAAGCCGACGAATAAAAAGAATAAAACTTACACATACATGTATATGTGTGTTGTATGTATGAATGTGACGGGGGTGAGAGCTAAAACGAAGAATTGGAAAAGAAGAAAAAGGGAAAATTTGGGGGTGGTATATGATATGATGTGGCAACGGTGGTGGTAGTGGTGAGCAGAGTATCCTTGGAGATTCAGAGAATTAACTGACATGCAACGGGGCCTTTAACTAAAGATGCCTCCTTTTCGTTCCATTCTTTCGAATACTCGTTCGCGCATGCATCATTGATGCATTATTGGTTGGATTCACCGTCGCGGTATTTCCAGGAAAAAGAAAGGTGTATGTCTGCAGGTATACATGTATAGGAAAATCGTATACATATATGTGTGTAGTCATTAGACAAGTTCGATGTCTCTCAGAAATCGTAAAATTCTCATGTTGGACAAAGCTACTCTGTACTTTGCCAGGTGATGCCTCATCGTGACAACTATAAAAATCTCAACGTTCTTAAAGAAATATAAATATGTATGTGTGTGTATATATGGGTGTGGCTGGTAGATTTAAGGTTTTATTTTCCTTTCGAGGGATTGAGAACAGCGTTGTGGCTTCATTTATTCATTCTTTTCCCCATCTCAAACGAAAGGAATCGTTGGTTTCATTTCTACATGATTTGGGGATGAAATAGACAATTTGGGTCATGAATTCAATTCTGTATTGATTGGATGATAAAATTTCTTGCTCTGTCTATTAGTTTGTGAATGTTCATATTCTCGAAGGTTAGATAGATATTGCGATAATTTAGGATTACGTTTAATGAAAGTAATATTGAGAGAAAAAGGCAACAGTCAATGTGAGGATATTTATACCAACGAATTTTTGAGTAGAAAATTGTCGCCCCTCGAGTATCAGCTGGCTCTTTGTCAGCTGCTCTCATTTTTATTATTTCATTTTTTTCCATCGTCCAATGTCCTTCACTTATATATCCGAGGGGGTGAAAGTAAGGACATTTTGAGGGAAGGTATAGTCCATTACGTGCATTAATTTATGCAGACGCTGTAAACGTATTTAATGTATACAACGGAAAGTGAAGAGATTCTGGAGACTGTCATATCTTCTGCCAGGTGATGACCAATCCACAGATATTCCAAGAGGGGTAAATCACCCCTTGAATTGTGGTTGCGAGACCCCAGGGCGTGTGAAAATGCGATGGACGTAACAACTATTGTCTTGGAGTTTCTCAGGACTATGATTAGCCTTGAACGAACGGCATGACAAAAAGCAGACTGTAACTTTGGTTTTTATGGCGTTTAATCGAGATTATCTCTGTTCTTTGTTCCGTAATGATTACTCAGATGATACGAGGTATCGGTACAATTTATAACAATTCTCTTGTTCACCTCTCACTCGTTCATTCATTATCATATTCTTCCGAACCTTGTCAACATTCTGTTGCCATAAAGAATTCTTGGATTCGTTTCAATCGATAACAATGTTCAAAGTCAATGTAGGCAATCGGTGACAGATCCTGAAGCGACGTCTATCGAGGCAATGGTGTAACAATAGAATTTATGTAATTGGAGCCGGTACAATACTCAGCATATGTGGCCTCGAGCACAAGATGTTAGACACAATGAGATGCTTGGATCTCTGATGAATTTTTATTGATTATTTCATCAGTAGGTTGTAGAAGCGAGAAAGAGCCAGTTTCTTCACACAACGTTTGATAGTTAGGCGGAAAATTTTAACGAGCTCATAACCAATTGCAGTAATGATGGCATTATATTTTCTGTTATGGCAACTTGTCATAGCGATCATCGCTGAAAGTCAGCTCGTATTTCACAACGAGACAATACACGGTGAGCCACCCGGAAAATTAGGTGATATGCAAATTCAGTAGCATTCATTCATCGTAGAAATAATTTTTACTATACTGTTTGTCCATCCGATTCAATTGGCGTAGGTCGCCAGAAACGTGATTCGCCCCCAGAAGAGCTCTTCCTGCAAATAAATGACGGGCTAGAAAGAATATTGAACATTCACTTGAAACGTACGGATCAACTGTTAGCCAATGTTCATTTACCCATATGGACTGTCAGAAAAATAGGGAATAAACCAAAATTCCACGCGGAGCAAGAGGTCAATACTATTTTTTGGATGTAGAGTCTATTAATCGAAGTTTCCTTCGTCAAGAACATGAGCGGTTCAAGTTTTTTTCAGTGAAGCTGTCTAATTATTAATCAATCCATTTGTAAATTTAGCAAAATAATGAACCGAATTATCTGTAATATAGGTGATGAAGCAGATCAGTGAATTTACAATGTATCACGATATTGTGACGAAATCTTCAGTAGTTTACTTCCACAAAACCGGTCATTTAGTGAGTACAATAAAATCTTAAATATGAGTAAAAAACCTTTACTCATGTAGCGGGAATTAGTAAATTAAATAGAAATTTTCTGTGAGGATGGTGTCATTGACAATCGGTATTACATCCGTGGTTTACCTATCAACGAGTTGACCCAAGAACATAATTTGAATGATAAGTACATATTTGAACGGAAAGAATCGACTGAAAGCCCACCAAAATTCAATTCCATGTTCAATAAGTCAACACGAGATCATCTTGGAATGTTTGGTGAGTTACACAAAAATTAATTGGATTCGAAACTCTGAAGAAATGCAACCGTCAATGCACCACAGGAAAAAGATCTATTCGCTCGGTTGACTTTGAATCAATGAGTAAAGTACTCCAGCCTGACAAAAATGCGGTATATTACCCGGAATTATTGGTAGTAATAAGTCATGATGTATTCAATTCACTCAGGTACGAATTTTCTCCTATGAACCAAAATTTGTTGGCATTCTTATCATTTGCATCGTTTGGATTGCTTCAGAAAAAAAGCTGTGAGCCTTGAAGAAGTTCGTCATTTGGTTATGGGGAGGCAAAAAAAATTGGATCTCTCCGATATCGTATCGTATGTGCTGACATTTTATAATGCAGTAGACATGCTCTACGGATTGATAGAGAGTCATAAAATAAAACTTAATATTGCGGCAATAATTATTGAAGTGGTTAGTCATACTCAGCTCTCAGTACACATCAGAATGGTGTACGTGATTATTACATCGATGTAAGACAATTGGAATTAATATTCACAGAAGTCGATTCTTATTTATCAGGATGAAGGCGCAATGGATTTTGTGCAGTCACCATTACACATAAGAACACCGTTGAATGATGCTCTTTTTGCTAATCCAGTTCTCATAAATTTGATGACTGGTTTTGAAAAATTGGATCGTGAATTTCCTGTGGACTCGTACGATTTTATAATATACACCACCACGTACGTTTTGTTTTTCCTCAACTCAGTTTTTTCATAGTAGAATTTTCATTAATATTGTGATTCACTAGACTCAAATTGACAAAAGTCTGCCCAGGACGTAATAAAAAACCCGTTTATTACCGAGGTAAAATTCATATTGCAACTTATACCTTTTCTATCCTACGTTTGTAGGACGTGATGAATAATATTAATTATTTTTCTCGGGGCAGGTTTTACAAGTAGCAATCTTAAAAAGCATCCTGATCAAATTCACAATTTCAAGCATACTAGTATAATCATCCGTGATGATGCTCAATTACAATACTTCATAACAGCCGCCCATGAGATAGCACATGCGTAAGCCACGTTCGTTACGAGAGGAAAAATTGGAGTCTAGTGATAATATAACTAACCATCACCATCTTGCAGGATGACAGTAGGTCATGACCCAAAGATGTATACGGAAAATGGCGAATGCGCAAGTTTTATTATGACGCCAAGTATCAATCGGTGTCCTAATTGTTTGAAGTGGAGCAAGAACACTGAAGAGACCTTGGGAAGATATTTCAGGTTCTCATTTTCTTTGAATTTAGAAAATTCGTGGAATCTTTTGCAATGATGTTCTCACCCCAAGTGTTAATAAATTAGATCGCCGGCTCACTGTATTTTGAGAAACTACCCCCGATCTTTGTTTCCACCTGGGCCAAAAATGATGCTCACAAAAGAAGAACAATTCCAGTGCTCCGATCCTTCTTCTTCATGTGGCGTTAGTTTTTTTTTTATAAGATATTCAACACGTTCTTCTTCATAATTCCGATGAATATGTCGAATTTTTCTAGTTACACATTGCGAAGCATTATCGGAGAAATATAAAAAAAAGGGAGTATGAAAATATATGCGAGATATCATACCGATGCCTGGACGATAACTTTGTTAGACATACATTTAAACTGATGGATGGTACACCCTGCGGAAGGAAGAAAGTGAGTGTTGCACAGTGATTCAACATTAGTCAATTGAAAATACATGGTTCAATGATTCCACATTGTGTCAGCAGGTCTGCTGGAATCAGAAGTGTGTACATTCTATCAATTAGTTTCGCTACTTTCCTTCGTCTTGAATAAATGGATGACAGGAATTTTATCTCAGAAATACTCGGAATTGAATCAGTCTCCAATTGTTCATTGTGTATATTAACGCCATAGTAAAATACGTCTCCTTTGTTGAACGAAAATAAACAGAGTTCTAACAAAATTCAACATCACCAATAAATTATAACGCATTCATTTATTTTATTTCTTTCATAAAATTGGTAGCTTTTGTCATCACGTATTATCTCCCAAACATCTCCCATCATATAATTCGCCCCAAGTCTTCACATCTCTTGTTCTCACACCTGGAAAATGCTCGCCCGGCATTGCACTTCCACGAATAATACCACCCCGAAACAGCGTCTCTACTGAACGTCCAGAGTAAAAAAGAACAAAAGTGAAGGATGAAAAAAAAACTTCTTACGGTTTTGTAAAGAAACAAATAATGGGGAAAAATCTGCTCATAGAAAAAAAATACGAAACAGAATGCAGTTGGTATATATATTTACGGATAGTCTCAAAAGTAAACAGGTATTTGTCCAGAAAAACTCTTTCTAGTTCTATTCAAAAATATACCCAGCCAACAAATAGAAAGACGATTCCAAATTCAAGATTCGATTTAGTTTTCTCGAAGTTTCATAATTTTCTTTCATTCATTACATTTCCCCGTGTATCCTCTCTCAATCATTCAATATTTTCCGTTTTCTCTTAAATTTTTCATTGTATCCAGAGCATGTCAAAAGCGATGAGGGATGAATGACGAAGGGTGAGTCGAGAAGACAACGACAAACGTTGAGATTCTGACACCTCAGATTTCATACCTGCGGCGTTTAATCTCCGATACCGATCTCCCTTTTTCTCATTTTCATTGTCTCTCTTTTTCCGTTGTCTTATTCACGCTCATTTCTTCTCTATCGTCTCCCCTCACTCTAAATATAAGTCTACACTACATGTCTCACTATTTCACCATCCCCTTGCGTACAAAGCGAGCATCGTAATCGACCGTAAAAATACTGGGGTGCTCCTGAATTCGTTAATCTCTTTTCTTTTCGCTTTTATATAAGTATATATCCCCAGAGAACCAGGACAACACGGCCACACTGTTATACAGCACTGCACTGCTGTATTGCTATTACCAGCGGTTTGCCACGTTCATGAAGTAAAGATCTCAGTAACAATGAACTTCATTGTCTTCCATCCACGCCAATATTCCCCTCTTGACAATCTCAGTCACACGTTTATACATTTAAACCAGTAAAATTCATTCCTCTTCATATCTCCTCTTTCAAACTGACACTTCTTGCAATTTCATCTCTACCACAGCACAGAGAAATATACACCTGCAATTCCCTCATAAATTCCAACATACATCAACCATGACAATTCATTAACTGAAAAGTTCCAATTATAGACTAAATTCAATTCACAGACTAAGTCTCAACGTCTATGTCAACTCATAGACCTACGAAATAATATTCGTAGAAATATACCAATAAAGTTCTTCATCATTCCAATGATCTCCACTACTTCACCACATCACCAACCAAACATAACCAAAAAAAAAAAATTTTCCTGGCATGCGGTCTCTGTACCAAGTGATAGCACACATCGTGGCATCATCGGGATTCCACGTGCTTCCATTCATGGTTGAAACAGGCGTTTATAGTATTCATCCATAGAAACTTATATATACTGGTGTGTATGCCAATGGTAAGGGGGCGCACGAGAGATGGATGCGTTGTTCATCGACCAAGTCACGCAGTGTACATATATATTCGTGAAGACGTATGTGCACACACGGTGTTCTATGTACGTTGGAGCGTACGACACGAGTGGTAGACAAGGTGTACAGACTGAGAACCAGAGGGTGAACGTCAATGTCAGAGGGCGGATCAGGGGTTGTGGGAGAAAGGGAGGATAAATATATAGATAGGATGAGGATATAGATGCTTTCGACCACCAGGAATATATGTGGATTGGTGAGCTGTGTGTGCATCTAAGGGAGTACACGCCACCCCTGTAACGTAGGTATACATAAGTAGTGAATAGTCGGCTATAACAGTCGCTGTAAAACCCCCTACTTGTGTATATATCTATATACAATTCAGTCTCACTCCATCGCCCAATGCCCTTGTGCACTTACATGTATGTCATATGGATAGGTGTATATATGCCGAAGAGTCATGACCTTTCCTGGTCATGACCTCGTCACAATCATGTGGTCGAATTTACTGACATGTGGACGCATTTATTTCAGCAGCGAAATAGAGAAGAGATGTAGATAAATTTATTTTTCCTCTCTTGGTATTTGATTTCACTTGAGCATGACTTTGATCGGGGAAATCAAATTTACTGATTCAACTGCGTCTATGGTGATTCCTTTGAATATTTTCATACGAGGATTATCGAATGTATTTTTGTATTAATTTACTGACGATAATTGTATATTCGTTTATTTTCGAATAGCAGTTGCTCTGAAACTGGCGAGAGTATGAGATATGCATTATGCATAAATTTAGTTCTCGATGGAATTCGGAGTCCATGGATTTGACAGTATTGAAGAAGAGTATGAAAAAAGGAATTTGACAGGTCCATTGAGCCACCATTAACGTGTATACATGTAAAATTATAACGTTTTTTTTTGTTCCTAGAATAGGAAGCACACAAGATGTTTATAGGTCGCTTCGAATTAGAATAGGCTCTCAAAACACGACTACCAAAGCGACTACTTCACAATGTATACGGTGCGTGCGAGCCAGTTTTGAAGGATATACATATGTATAATGTATGTATGGATCTATAAACCGAACGGAGAATAAAAGAGAGAAAAAATTGGATAAAAAAAATTTGGAAATAAAATAACAAGGAGAGAATTGATCTGGCGTTTTTGAGCCGAGCAGCCGCGACGAATTTGCGTGGATACAAAGTCGCCAACGATCAGAGATTCATTTTTTTATCTAAAAAAAGAACGAAGCATTTGAAAAAGAGGAAAAAACAATTCACTATCTGTTGCAATTTTTTTTTTCTCTCGAATGTGATATCGTGGTTTTTATTTATCTTTCATTTTTAATCCCCCTTTTCTCATTTCATTTTCGTTTTTTAGTTTCTGTTGATCGAGGGGACACAACAGGGAATTTTTTAAACGATAAATACGCGCAGGTTATAACTCAATACTGCGGGGGTAAAGGTATTCACAATGAGAGAAAGAGAGAGAGAGAGAAAGGGAACGCGTGGACATGGGGAATCCATATATACCCGGTGCCATATAAAAGGTGGAGGCAGAATGAAAAGGAAAAAAAAATCATAAAATAAAAAATACACAGCCAGTGAGGTCGATAGTTGTTAAAGAGAGAAAGAAGAGTAAGATACCGGGCAAAAATGTTCAAGATCGACCTCGAGGGCATAGCGAGGAACATTAAAAGGGAGAAGACATTAAGAACCGCCACAGATCTTGTATAAGAATCCTCTGAAGAGAGAAACATCTAAAGAGAACAGTCGTCCTTGTCCCATTCTCTCATACAGTCTCGCAGTGTCCAAACGAAAAGAGAAAAGTGTATATAGTTGGCAAGAGAAAACGACAAGACAGAACGAGCGAGAGGTAGAACTGAAGAGAAGCGAAAGAAGCGCAAGGCGAAAAAAAAAAAATGTGAAGTGAAAAGGGCGAAGAGGGAAGCTCACGTATGAGGCAGGACCTCATAACTCCTTATAATGTCCTCTTCTTCAGATGCCTAGCATATACACCCTCAGTTCCTGTATGCGCGGTTATTCGCGCAGGACATTGCAAACACACTGGGTAGAATAGTCGTTGAATCGCGTTGTCAGAACGTGTTTGTTATATACACATATATAATAAATGGTATATATGTATATGTGCCATAAGGCCAAGTGTACTCATAGTGGATTTGTTAGCGAGAGGTTCGACGAGACTCACGTACACCCCCTCATCGCGCACCATCACGTTATATTCGATGGATACGGGTACGTGTGCATGGGCGCCTCTCGCGCTTCTCACTTCTTTTCCTCATCCTCATCTTCCTTTTCATTTCTATATGTATATATAACTACCTCCTGGTGTCTTCTCCAAGCCTCGTTCGCTCGGTATAAGAGAGTTAATCTTGATATAATGGCCACGACTGTCGCGCGGTACCCGCGCCCAAGACAATAGTCTGAGATATATCGTTAGCTTCGTATTCTTTCTTTATCGTTTCGTTTTTTTCTCTTATTTTTTCGCTTTTACCCGTTCAAGCACTCGCGCCATTAGAAGGTGGGACTGTTTATTTCTCTCGCGGGGTGTTACCAGAGATATCGGCGCATACGTGAAAGTAGTGAGAGGAATAGGCGATAGAGAGGAGTTTTCAGGACTGGATAAATGGAAATTATTTTTTGAGAATGGCTTAAGACTTTGAAGAATTTCATCTCTGAGACTTGAAGTCAAGAAATCAGCATATCTTGTTATTTGAGGAAATTCTGCATTTATTGCTTGAAAATCGCTTTATACAATTGCATGAGTGTTAGTGCGGGATGAGCGCACACATACAGTGGCATCTGGAAATTCTCACAATCTGTTACGGTAAAATGCATACCATTCGCGTTCCACACACATTGTCGAGTACATAACGCTGCCACAAAATGGTTTGTATAAGAGAAATATCCACGCGTAACTTTCTTTTCAACGAAACGAGAAAAAAAAGAACGAAATAAAATGGGGGGAAAGAAAGAAATGATGAATAAATAAATGACTTAAAAAATAAATAAAAATTTAACTAAGACAATTTTTTTCCACTATATGCACAAACACATATTTCCCCTTATTTTCGTTTTATTTTCGAGTTCGCTTTCTGATCCTGTAAAATCGCAAAGTTACGACGACCGCTTAATGATGAAGAGGAAAGTCGTTGCTTATACCCACATAACCAGAACTCTCAAAGCCTCCCACTTCTTACTCCCTTTCCTGCCTCACCCGTTTCCCATCTCTCTCTTCATTCTCTCTTCATGCACTCTTATTCGATCTCACTCACTGCCACTTGGCAACTTTTTTCGCTCTTTATTTTTACGTCTCACACCCTGAAGAAACTCCCCCGCAAAATCATAATCTGATCTCGTATTAAAGATCGACTCTCACACTTGCGCTCCCACCTCCTTCCGCGCTCACCCCATCACCACCCTCCGACCCACGTACTCCCCTATTTTTATGCAGATTAGAGGAGTAAGAGGAGAATGCCCGGAGGTATATGAGATGCTGGGCAGACTTGTGAGCGCTTTATAATCTGCGTTCGGGCGTGAGTTCGTTTTGTATTCGGCAGCTGGTTCGCGAAGACATTTCAACGCAAATTTTCCAATTCATAATTAGATCATCTTGAAAATACACCAGTAATCTAAATTTTTAAGCATGATAATTTACACCAAATCCCTCAAAGACCCAAACGAACAATGTCATTTATCTATGCACACAATCTTCACAAAATCAATTTGTTTGATCCTACTCTCGACCATTGTTCTTCGCCCACCACCAAAAATAATAAAATCCACAATATCTATATCTATACATACCCATTAAACATTTCAATAAAATAAAACCGACACACCCATCTCAAGAAATGTTCCCGCATAATCAATTAATCAATTAATTAACTCACCCAAGCAGAAAAGAAAAAAAAACCCAATCAATTATCTCTGATACATTTCCAACCAAATGAATTATTCGTCATATCTCCAGCTATATTCTCAGATATAAATCCACTCATTTAACCCAGTTGAGTGGAAGAGAAATGGGGAGGGGGTGAAACCGAACAAGAGAGAGGGAGGTGAAAAAAAAAGATAAAAGCAAAGACGACTATATACAGTCCAAGTGGAAAATCGGCCAATAGATTGGGGGTCGGTCATTGCCACATAGGGCATTGCGGTAATGTTCTTTCGCTCTGTAACCATGTACACAGATATATAAATATCAACATGCGTGTGTAAATACGTGAAATGTTCTTTGACGCAATTGTGTGTGCGCAGAGGGTGATTGTGGCTGGTCATAAGAATGTATACTTGGTGTAAGTGTATATATGCTCCGGCAACGCTAGCGTTATCTCCGAGGGGTAGTTGGCGTGGCCATTAATTCATCTACTCGTTGATTGCCAAGACCCAACGTTCCTCTACTACATATCTATATACATTCATGTATGTATATAGCGTGCACCTACACACACATAATTCTCCCTTGCTCCTCCGTTTTTCCGAGCACTCGGCACTTTTCTAATTAATTTCTAACCTGAGGTCAGAGAAGAAGTCTGATGGAGAGCAACTCACGCGCACAAACTACGTCTTACCCCCTATACTCATTCCACCCTTCACTCTCATCCTCCCATCTCTAATGCCATCCATACAGAAACGTCTTCACGCTAAGGGAATGTGTGCGCTTGAATTTTTTATTATTTGCAACGTGAAAGAATAAAATATCTTATCGTATAGGGGAAACGTGATGCTCATCCAGTAGTTTTAAGACTCGTTCGCACGGAAATTCGCTGCATATCTATGTGTCTTATTATTCTGTAAATTCATACCAATCTCATTTTATAATTCAACAAAATAAAAATAAACAGGAACAAAAAATGTTGAAACTTTTTTTGTCCTTTATACAAATTCATTCGACCACCATCATCAGGTTAAGTGCCATTATGTCAGCCATAGATGCATTTACTTACACACAACATAGTATGGGGTATGAATATATTTATACATATGGGTTGGCGATAGTGGTTGTAATAAAGGAGACGCGGCCCCCGTTATATGGCCAGTGGTAGGCAGACTTTAACCATTGTGATGCAAATGTGTCTAATCGGTTGAGCCAGCCGACCATATGTCCGTTGTGTCTGCGCGACGACGACGACGACGATGATGATGATGACGATGATGGCATTTGCGAGAGAATATATAAAGAGGATGTGGAGGTGGAGACGACAGAATGAAGAGAAACAAAGTGCACAAAGGCAAAGAGAAATGCAAACGACACAAAACGCGAAGACAAGGACGTGACTGCGATAATAATAATGATAATGATGATGTCGCGAAGACGATTTACAACGAATAGACAAAGTGGAGTGTTGTGTAGAGGTATAAGTATACATTCATACAAAAGGAATGAAAAAAAAAAGGGAGAAGAAGGAAAATATGAAAATCTAATTGAGCAACATTCTCCCTTATTGTATTTTCGTCTAATTCAGGAATAAACTTGGAAATATAAATAATATAGTTGCATATCTCGTGCGGCACGTAACTATACGTCGCTGACTTTTGTGCACGTATATTCATGTATATATATAATATGTATATATTTTGTTACACATGCGGCCACACGCTGACCCATTATATCCGCACCATTATTGCGTACTAATGACCATCGCGGACACGCTTAGTTAACCATTATGTTATTTTGAACGGAATACGCCCTGGGACGAGACCTCCGGTTTGCTCCATTCCTATATATGAGTGTGTATGTATATATAGACAATCGTATATATATGAATTGACTATGTAATATGCTCAATCGCGTGATCGATGGTTGTCAATCTTTCATATGTGTCGCGCCATCGTTACAATACATAAACATATATATTCATAAATTCGATCTCGTTATGAGCACTCATTGGGATGAAGAATTTCCGTAGAAATTCAATGGCGATTTGTTTGTGAAATTTGTTAAGAGTACTTACGTCGAGTAGTTTGAATAGGATGATATGGAGACATACCGTTAGTTAGAGAATTGATTTATTATTGAGAAATTCTGTTCTGGAATTTTTTTTACAGGTATCATTTCGTGATGTTCATATTTTCATGAATTTATCAGTATGATTGTGGACATTAATTTGTGAATGCAATCAAGAAATGGATTCAACCCGCTCCAATTGAATTAGAATATGTATGTACGAAGATAAATATTAATAAATTAATGAATAAATAATGATTGAGAAAATGGGATGAGCGAGTGTGTATCACGTAGACGATATACATTAACTGTGGATGGCAGTTGGTACGCGAAGAGCAAGCACCAAACTATACACACCAGTCAGAGCTAGACGTATATATTTAGGCTCGATTATTTATGATTACGATTATTTCGGTCGGTATTTTCGAGCGGTTTATTGAATGTTTAGCATGTGCCCGTGCGCTACACTAATTTTGAACGCTTAGAAACGGACATCTTGGTCATCACCCACACATATCAAAAGTTCCATCTTGAATGTAAATTCATGACAGTGAAAGAAAAAAAAAATTGAATTGCAGTTTTATAGCATAATAAACGATAGTGTACGTGTACATATGGTTTCAACTGAAGTCATTAAAATAATTGTCTTCCCGCGCAGTAATAATATATAAGTATTGTTCATGAGAGAGACCTTTTAGTAACGTTTATTTATTCTACTCCTATTAACTATACGTCATCATTAAGCATTCAATGTAACCGATGCGGTTGCGTGAAAGGTACCTGAGCACTTCAGGCGTTTTTCAATAAGAATGCGGTGGTACAATTGACGCCTGATATGCAAGAACGCGATGTAAATTTATAAATAATCATCGACCAATTCATGAGAATTATTTCGAATTTAAAAAATGTTTGTATAAGTATAGGAGTAAATCAAGAATTGATTATCGTTGGACGATGGGAAATAAATGGTGTGAGTTCTCGTCAATGTGGACACTCGTGAGATTATGATTTTCTTTTATTTTTTATAATTTTCATTAAAAGATTTTATACGGGAAATTGACGTCTCTGATTACTCTGAATCATCCAGCTGCAGTTAGTGTCAACACTCGCAAGGCGTACATGAGTATTTATTCATCTCTCTGATGCTAATTTCTATTGTGCATTTGTATTTTCGTTGATGATATTGTCACTAGATGTTACTGTAAATAAAATCGTTTGTGAATGTAAAACTGTTTTTTTTTCTGATATCAAAGATGAAGAAACTTTATCAGTTATTTTATCACGATTCAATCCCTCGTTGTTCTGATTGATATTGAACATTTTGTCGTTACGTGTAACCATAGAATTTTACTGATTAAATGTTTGTTCTATCACATGTTTCGCGATGCGAGTACAACACGAGTGTTTGTTTTCATATGATGTTTTGGAATTTCGTATCTTTGTCGTTAATGAATTTCTAGTTATCAATTAAAAGTATTTGGTCGGAAAATAGTATCATGACTGTTTGTGTACTCAATAGTACATGTGAGTTATTCATTATATCGAAAATAAAAATTGATTACGTTATCAATTAAACAAAAGTAGATAATTTTCTTGTGAAGTTGATCGAAGGTGAGACTGATTAGTGTCATCAGTTTCCCAGCTGTGTTGAGTTGAATCGAGACTCATTCCAGTCACAACAGTAATCGAAATATTCGAAATGAAGTGAAGTGTTTTTGATGAAGTATCTAAAAAGTTTTCACAACTCAAGTTTCGAATTAACGATGATTCTCTTGAAAATTTTCAAATTGGTCATCATTATTATTCTAAGCGTGGATATGTGTGTGCATGATGAGTCAACACTAGCTCTCACAAAAAGTTGAAAAAAAAATTTGCCACGACATCATAAATCGACTTTTATAACACACCTATCACTTTTCGCTTGAATTTATTTTCTTGTTCACACACTCATCCACCTCATCATCAAATGCATAGATTCCCTCGGGATATTTTACCTGGTTTCATATTCAATTACGACACATATCAGTTTTTACTTCTCTAAAACAAGAAACACAAACAGAGAGTCAACATTGGACAATTATCTATAATCAATTTGTTCACAAACAATCATAAAATAAGAATCTCGATGGATTTTTCCAGCATTATTTTATACCAACTCATGGATAGCGAACCAAACGAGTTTCTCACACTCCACAAATCAAAATATCAAACACAAGACATAAAAATAAACAAAACAAGAAGAAGAATGAGGAAGGGGCATGAATAAGGTGGGATAGCAAACACACATTGGGACTTGGACGAATGTTGATAGCGATGTTTCGACTTGTTTTGTCGAGCGATGTATATCGCGCGCGCGCATAACCAAAGAGCAAACGAGCACAATATATATAAAATATAGAAGTGAGTCGCGTGTGAGCGAGATGAAAGACATGAGCCAAAGCATGTCGTCAGTGTGTCGCGAGTGGGGGTGTGTTGAAGAGAGTAGCGAGTATATATTGAAACCAGCACAAACAAAGTGAGCAACAGAGAAAGTAAGTGACGTGATGAGTGAGTGAGAGAACGTAAGATTGAGCGCGTATGGATGAGCGAGAAGGGCAATGAAGTAGTATCGTGTCGGACGCTGGACGAAGCGCACGCTCCATGCGAACTGCAACACGAGAAATTTTTCACGCGGATATTATAACGTGAAAAAAATCATCTACACATAAAAAAAAATTGAAAACGGAACGGTACGGAAGACACGCCGCCGGTCCGTTGCCCATCATGGCGTCACGACGGATCGGCAGAAGGGTGTACATTACTCGGCAAAACGTGTCGCGCCATCAGATGCAATTTGTTTATATCTCGTGAAATTGTCCCACGTAAAAGCTATCGGTACAGGGGAAAACAGAAAAATGCGAATAAGATAGTATGACAAGAAAATCGAGAATATTGATGGACAGACTGAAAGATGACGGTGGAACGGAAGTAGTTGACCGTGGAGGGATACGAATGGGATGGGATGAATAGAGGAGAGAATAAAATTTGAAGTAAACAAAGATAGCATTGATGAATTGTATCAACACCATTTGTTGATGAGGTGAAATAATTCGTCGAAATATCAATTGAGATGATTATTCTCAATTAACAGCTAACATTAGACTGGAAATCCCGATTTCGTCTCCTATCGATACATATCATTATTCCAATGAATATATCATCGATATACAATTTTTATTCTATTAAAAGCCCCACCTTGCATCTGATTTGATTGGGTACACTCAAATTATTCTCCTGCATCGATATAAACCGAGAGAAAATGTTTGCAAATAAACAGGATCACATGATGGAGATATGATTGAACAAAATGAGGACGCGTGAGAAATTTGAAGTACGCAAAACGATGATAATGTTCAAGCGAATAAGCGTGTGAGGAACGTAAAGGTCTTGAGAGATTAAAAAAAGAAGAAGAAGCAATAGAGAATGGAGAAAGACGTGTGATCACGTTGTTGATTGGTTACAAAAAAAAGTGCAAACAGCGCGTGATGGTGTATTTATAAAGGAATGAATGTAAAAGCCTCTTCTCTAGCCCTTCGATTTGATCAACAGCAGACACAGGTATTTACAGTGAGAATTATTGTGGCTCGACTGCGATGTTGTATCCATGAAATAAACAAAACAAAACTGTATAAAGCAGCAGAAGTTTGATAGTGTAGAAATGTTGAGAACGAGCAGAGCCGAGAATTGCCGAGTGACGGCATGTACTAACCGGTGAGATGTTGTGATTGGTTTAATACAACGTGGAAGTGGTCGTAGTCGGTAGAGCACGGGCAATTTCAGCCACGTGAGTCTTTCCCGCTACTAAGTCGACACGAGTTTTTCTAAGTGTCCGCGTGGTTATTCAAATAAATTCATTATTGTATCTCCCCCATACTGAGAAAAATAATAATATTTTTCTAACACCTAATTCGTTAATATTTTGCGAACTTTCATTGAAGAGAAAAATATTTTTTTATGTGTAAGTGATGAGAAGTGCTAGGAATTGTGAAATCCTATACGTTTAGTTTGTTATCATCTCTTCCTTTTTTTTTTATTGTGAATGCTGGATTAGTTCATCGTGTTTCCAATGCAGTGTGTACAACTGCAAATTATCTGGGTGCGACAGAGCTTTCAATATGTCACAATGTTTGGAGATGCATGTGGATGGGGAAAGTGTTTCGATGTAATAAAAGTATATATGATAGATATATATGATATCCTATTGAAAACGAGAAGTGCAATCTAAAAAAATTCTCATTCGTATTGCCCTGTGGTAATTATTCACATTGAGATAAACAAAAGCAAAAAAAAATAACAACAAACTGCTTTGTTTGAGCTGTCCTTATTGAATGTATACGGGTCACTAATCCCTGGAAATATTTGTGGAATTTTGTTGTTATTTTTTTTCGTTGTTTCTTGGTTATGTATTAGTGTCCATATAAACACATATGTGAAACAAACACAACAAATATTCAATATACATTAATTTTTAATGAGTTTAGTGACGGAATGAAAAAAAAACGAAACATAACTTTGAACAGAAAAAAGTTCAAACGTGTTTGTGCGTGAGAGTGATCAGTTCAAAGTCTGAAAAGAGTTTTACAAGGTTTTGGCTCGTCATCAAATCACTGAAAGAAATTCGAGTGGACCAGAATCTCAAAATCCGATACATCTCTTCTTGGTATGTTTTCATATTTTTATTTTACGTCACAAATAGAATTGAGTTCAAGTTCATGAACACAATTTTATTATTTAATTGTGCTTCATTATATTTTCCTTCGCAAATAAAAAACGGAAAAATGAAATGAATACAACGTATTCAAAAGAATGTTGAGAGTTGTATGAGGTATCTCGATACGGGCCAATACAGAAAAATAAATAATTCTCGTGAGTGTGAAACAAAACAGGAAAAAAAGTAAAATATAAAAGGCATAAAAAGAAAAGAAGAATCAATGATAAAGAAAAAAAAAATATAAACAGAACAAAAAATGCTCATCTACTAGCCGAATGTACGCGGCAGAGAAAGCAATTCCAGAGATCGTAACGGACCCACCAAGTCTTTCACATTCGCCTTCTCTTTTTCTCTTTGCCATTTTTCATTCGCTCCATCCCATCCTCACATTTCTCTCCGCGTAGTCCATCTCAAGCGTTCAAAATAATTCTCCGAGTGTAAATGATTTTATTGCAAGATCGTTATAATCTCTGCCGAATGTAACGACGATATTTAATGACTGATGGTATATCGCTCGCATCGACGCCTTGCAAATACACACACACACACACACACACATATATGTATAAATTTACAACTATGCGGGATCGAATGTGCGCTCACAGTGATTTACGTGAGAAGCAAATCGTGCGCCATTTAATTCCCGACTCCACACATTGACTTCTGAATAGATGAATGAGGTGTCTAGAAACATGCTCACACATTTATACATACTTATTGTTCCATATGCATAAATAAAATTGAATGGACGCCATCAATTACGATTGCATATTTCAAATCCTACAAAGTATATATTGCAACCATTCTGATGTTACAACTTTGGCATTTTGCATTCATGTGTAATTTAATCATTGACTATTATAATGACATGGAAATATATTTATAGGCACTAATAAAATGTGCGATTAGGTATCAAAATATTTTCATTTATCATGCCAATATAATTATCGAGTGTGTGTAATTAAAGTCGTGAGCGATTAGATTTGTAGTGTTAGATAATGATACATATGGAGATAAATTGCAATTAATTTACTTTTTATTCTCTGCTTCGAGTACACTGTGGAAAATATTTAATTGAATCATCGAATTTTTCTTTTCTTTTTGTTGTTGTCGATATGTAAGAACTGTGTGTATGTACTGATGTATAGGTGTGAATGGTGTATTCATATATATTCAGATAAACACGAGTAATTGCAATGTAGCGTAAAACTTTTTTTCCAATTTGACTAATGCAAGTCGTCAAATGATGGAGATAGTGGTAATATAACCAAAGGACCTCTACATCATCAATTCGCAGGTTGTGCAATTGCGTTTCTCGCCACATCTATATTGCTATGTGCGCGGCAATTATTCCAAATGGTTTACACATATACAAATGCATTCGAATTTATAAATGTGTATGCATATGAATGTATGTATACGTTGAATTCTCGTGTGAAACTTGTGAATATATTGGAGAGGGGGAGAGCAATTTGATCGAATCGTATCGCAAAATTTCGTTTGCGCGTGTGTATGTGCATGATGCATCCCAATCGCAGCGCGACGAATGGGCGTCAGTTAATTATTAGTTTGGCAATTGATACAGAGTAAGAATGTATGTATGTGTTAATATTGCAAGATTAATTTCATGTTGTAAGAACAGTTTATATATGTGGAGAATGAAGACTCGAAATGAAGTTAAAATGCGGTAGGTTTGGAGTTGCATGATTCATGTCATTAATTAATATTTTTTTTGGTGATCGTTTTCGATTTTTCTAATTGGCTGTGATGCATACTACAGAATTTATGAATGTGGAGAAAAATTGTATCGTATTGGTGGGAGAATATCACAGAGCACTGACACAAAACTTTCCCATTTACCGAAATATCAGATATTACTTACTGATATTCCCACATGAGCTCACGACATGTTGAAAAATAATTGGACGTATGTGTAGGTTGTTCGACATGATCCAAATTGTGCAAATCTTTTTGCTTCATTGTTTCAAGAATTTGTACGTAAATATATAATCATGTATGATGTGGTTCATAGCAAGTGGATAATCAATATAGCATGATACAGTGAATAAGTGACCGATGCGCTTCGAATTAAAACCTTTGACTCCCAACAATTATACTTCGCGTCCGAGGGATAATTAGTGCACTTCTGTAAAACATTTTCTCTTTTACTTGTTCTTCCACTATGTCTGTGCAATGTCAGATGTGGTTATAATGAACAACGTATATCTGCAGCCAATTAAATGGGTGGAATTAAAATTGTTGAACAGTAAAAACAAGAAAGTGAAGAGTAATTAAGTGTCCAACTGTGGAATGGAGAGAAATTAATTCAACTGAAAATTAGTACAATAAAAATATCGAAGGTGAATTGAGGAATGAATTTGCACTGTTTATTGTACTAATGAACATTTAAGGATGATCCTATTGATTAATATCCGCATCATAATTGATTGTCCGGTAGATTCATTATTGTATTGGATATTAAGCGATGTGGATTATGTCCTATGGATGTAATATACGTATACACGTAAATAGATATGTATTTATATGTATACGTATACTGATACACACATAGTTCATATCACGAGTATAATTCTTAGAAAGTGACCGAGCGAGTTGCGTCGATTGGATAGCTATTATTGGAGCTATTATTTAACCTCGTAAAAGTTTACGAGCCTTTATCACCTGCAACACCGACACATCTATGGGGAATATATGTATATACATATTTATGGATGAAGAAAATATTTATAAGACGGACGTGGGAAGTGTGCGGGCGATAATTAGCCCCATCCTATCACACATATAAATAATATCTATGTATGTTCCCAATAATTAGACATAATAAAAATTTGAGCTGTTCAACGATCGTAGGAAGATCCAATTGGTTATGTTATATCTATGTATATGCACATTTATATACCCCTACATAAAATATACGGACATATGTGTGGATTAATTTTATCACGCGAGTCAAGTTGGCACAATTTTAATGACAAATATTATTTCACATTTTTGTTTTCAATTTGTCCTTTAACAAATATTAAATGAGAATCACAGATAGTTATAAATAAAATTGTGTTAGTGTTTGTGTATGATAAATGTATAGACATCATCAGTTGGATACGCATTTCCTTGGGAGATTGGGTCAATTAATAATTAATCGCCCAGGGGGTGGTACATTAATTAATCGTCACGCGCTGGGTGTATTTATGTATATAGATATATGGATGTGGTTGAGCGTTAATTACAATTTATAATTAAGCGGCTCAACGTCGTCCTCCAGGGGCAATGCAGTCCTTAAGGGGGCTTCGAATGTTTTATATGTATATGTATACATGTGCAGCGCAAAGAAGTCCAGAGTGCTCTTGTCGCAATTAATATGATTAATCGTTCCGCGAATTATCATCTGTGCGCGTTTGCGCTGAGGAGGTTGGGCCCCTGTTTAAATTTAGGTAGGCATGAAGGGCAAAGAAGTGCGGCAAAATTGGAAGAAGGTACTATGGAAAGAATGAGGAGAGGAGAATAATTAATTTTTTTTTTATATCCGGCTGCTACATCAATAATTATATTCTACAACATCATCATCATCGTCATTATCATTATGAGCAGCATAAATGGCATCAATGTTCGGCGTATGATAAAATGTGAATGTTTCGAGTGAACTCGGATGGATGATTTCAAATGGTGTAATGAGAAGTTGATCTTGTGATGATTTCTATGGGATTTGGAAGAGAGGAGAAATAATTGCAACGTGCATCAATAACGTATTGATATTTTTCTCTAATGATGAAATATATATGTTGAGACGAACGACAGTTTGAGAAATTTGACTCCACTATCGATGAGAATGTGTATAAAAAGCCATTAAGTAACTGTGGAGGGAAACAGAAATGAAGAAAAATAAGAGAGAAGAGTGAACGAAATAATTTATATATAAGCAAGAACATTAATCGGCTGAGGGTAACTTCCGTGTCGAATTGTGTCGGTATTAAGGGGGTTGATGAAAGGACTCTCTTTCT
>JABMBR010012069.1:0-95742 GCA_018881525.1 Meteorus sp. PSUC_FEM 10030008 | reverse complement strand
CCAATTTTCATATATATATATATATATATACAATAATCATCCATCATAATTTAATTGCTTATAAATAGAACATATATGACTGTGAAATTGGTTTTCCCTTATTAAATCATCGTCAGATTTTTTAGCTAAGATATTTGCTTGCATTATTAACGATTCAAAACTATGCAATAAGAACATGTAAAAACTTTCAATTGCAAATTCCCCATTCAAAGGAATTCACTATCGCTCATTCGATATAACTATATTGTAGATTGTTGCAATTAAGTGTTATAATTATGATATATAAAGTAGGAAATATTTTGAGTATTTGTCTCCTCCCTTTCATTCTAGAGTGAACATGCGTATGAATGTGTATGTTGAATTCAGTCGCGCTCGTCTCGCATAAATATCCAAAGATCACATCTAAATTCGCTTAATTAGACTATAGATTCAGCAATTCACACTCTCTTAGCTGTTGTTCATCCTAATTTCTTTTCCCTTGTCTTTTAACTAATTGTAGAACAAAACCGTCACAGGTCTTACCAACGTGAATGTTAAATGTTTTCTTTTATATACAACTTACCAATCATCCTTGTTCCTACATATTCACCGATTTTCGTTATTTTCCAATTTATTATTTTCTTTCGTTACAAGTACGGCACATTCACTTCCATGTATTCGACTTAATCGCCTTCATCATCTCCCTACAAATAAGGCACCATCGACAAATTATTCTGTTTTTCTTTTTTAAGCTATGACGATCTAGCAGTCCGATATTCAGTCCAATACCGATAGAAGTCTGCACCGCTTGATAACTAATATGCATGTTATTCGTACTTTTTTTTTGAGGCATAGTGATAATATTGATTTGTTACGTATCCTATCGAATAAAAATGAAATATATAATATATACACAACTTATTTATTCTACTCTCAACACGTCGTAATTGAGTTGTCAATATTTTTTCTCTTCTGTGTTTCAATCAATGCTCGAATTCATAACATAAATGAAGTCTTGCTGTCTATATGGACTCTCAATCATTGAATGAGAGAAGGGAGAGTAAAAAAAGTTTGCAACTCTCTTATTCAATAGTTTTGTTTTCATTACTTTGTGCTTGCGGAATGCAATGTTCATGTCACGATCATGGAAGAGACTAATCAAAACGAGAAACATGTCATTGTTATTTCTCTATCTGTAGTTCACTTATGAAAAAATTTTGAAATTTAAAACAGGCCAATGGCGATGAAAATAATAATAATTAAGGGAATAAAAAAATATTTGATATCAAATCATTCAATCATTAAAGTGTGCCATTAGCAAAGTATTGATATCGATCGTACAATTTAGTCGACCATGAATGGATGCTGCCCTCGACAAGGTCCTCCACATGCTGACGTAATTGATCCTCCGTCAATGTCAGGTGAAATCTATTCTTGAGTCCTTGTACCGTCGCAGCGCCACCAGTTTTGAAGCACGGTAATTGTGAACCTGCACGAAACAACGTTCTCATTTTCATTCAAATGCAATCGAAACTGTCACAAGCATATTTTCATTTGCAGTATATGGGATCGTCACATTGAAGTGGTCAGAAATTCAGAAGCAAAACCAATACATACCCGACAGCATTATTTCTACTAGATTGACAACTTTGTCCATGTGTTTTCGCGCTGCAACAAGACCTTGCAGAATGAGACTCTTGAATTCCTGGAACATTTTTGATTGACTTCCACCCATAACTTCAACAAACTCCGGCGTTAATTTGAAAGGGCTTGTTTCAAATCCCAAATTCCTCGGTGATGTTGATAGAATGAAACCAAAGTCAATGTGAATTAAATGTCCATCGCTGTGCAACAAGATATTGCCATTATGCCGATCTTTCACTTGTATTAAATAACTAACAAGGCAATAAGCTGCACAACTCTGAACAAAATTGTTTTGGACTCTGACAAAACTCTCAGAATTCGTTGGGCCAAATTCACGTTCAAAGTATTGTAATAATGTCAACTGACAATGTTTCTTAATTTGATGTAATGATACAGTATTGAGAATAGGTTCGATTAGCCCACTATCGTTTGATAGGCATAAAATTCTGTATGGCCGAACCCAAAGAGGTACTCGCTCCTCTTGCCATATTTTTTGCAGCATAGATAATAGCTGCGAAGCGAGAAGCTCTTGACGCAAATCATCGCCACATTTAACTATCACAGCTAACAATCTCCATGAAGCCAAATGGCCATAAGGACTTGACGCTCTTATTCGACGTTGCTTCAATTCCCAAGGCTCTTTCAGTACAGCTGCAGAGGGATCTTCCGGATCATGATTGAATGTCGCTCGCGGTGTTGCCGCTAATTCACTCAACCGTCTTTTAATATCACCGGGCATAAATATTGGTTCTCGACTATCTGACGACTCCTGACTCAACTGTGATATCGTATCTCTGTCCTTGGGTTTCCGAAGTTGTAAATACTATAAAAAAATGAAACATGCGCGAAGAATTTATTATTCATGTTATCTGCCTGTTATTTTAAATATCTCATGCATTGTTCTAATATAAAAATGAATCTTACCTGTTGCGTGATCTCATCGTCCTCTTGGCTCCAGCAGTCGGCGGGGTCATCATCTGGATAACTAAATGCGTTCTCATTATGCCTAGCTAATATACTCCTTATTGGTGTTTGCTTTGTGTTATTGGTATTATTGATCCCAATCGTATTTTGCGCTGCTGCACTCGGAGAACCGTCGGACGTATTTGACTGTTCGCCTCCTGTTAAGTTTTCCTCTGATTTCGTATGCCTGAGAGAACTGCCCATTATTTTGGTGGGTACAGGTGAGGTGTATAGATCCTCAACTTCCAAAACTTCAACATAAATAATATACGGTGCCTATGTTCGCGAAAAAGAAAAAAAATAGTTTAATAACAGATAAGAATTCAAGAGGGTCAATTACATTTTCCGGTGACTATTCTTCTTCCTTTGGGATAGTTTACCTTATCTTTACTATTGAGAACTGCTGCATATTGTGGTGGCACTCTCACGATATGATGTGGTATTGTACTATGCAAAGGAAGCCATACCCTCGCTGGGAGATTCAAATTGAGTGTATTTAATTCTGCCACCAGTTGAACAGTTTTACTTTCCTTTGTAGGAATAGTACCGAGCAATTTACCAATTGATATCAGTGCTTGAATGAACTCGAGCTCAGGCGCGAGCCGAGGAGCCTAATTGACATTCAAAAAAAAAACTTGACAGCCGTAGGATAGATAATTAAATCAGTTTATATAATGAGATGCTACGCAAAAGATGGAATGATATTCAGTCCGAATGATTACTTTATTCAATGTTAATATTTCTTACGTTACAGACGCATTCAGTCTTTTGTCCTCGTAAGTCATTAACCACACCTTGGCAGGAATCAAAACAGGTACATCCATTGTCGAACGCGCGACCAGAACTCAGGTCCCCAAGGCTTACTTTATTTATTATACCTGAACAGAATTACGTTTCTCATTGTAAAACGTTCAAATGGTATATGCATAGAAATTTGTAATTTTTCAGAAGACAGAATGAGGGTTGGTAAATGGATTTACCGGAATGGCTGCGACGCAACGATTGAAACAGGCCCGTAGCATCAGACTGTGATCTTTGGTGAGTTTTTTTAACGGGCGATGTCACCATTTGAGTAATAGGCAAGGGGGGTGGTGCGGGAACTTGGAGTCCCACAATTTTTTGTTTTCTCACGACGTCACTGCACTTTTGCCTTGTTTTTCTGTAAAATAGATGGGAGAAAATTCGTTGAGATTTCCTTACGAGAATCACAGTGGTTCGAAGAAAAATATATAAATCAAACGAACCTCAATTCGTCCGACAAGATAAGATTTTTGAGCTTGGTCCCGTGAGACTTTTTTTTCGATGGTAAATGAGCGTCGGAACTGTACGCATCCAATAACCATGCGCACTTTAATGAAAAATCAGCTGCATGTCTACACCTAAGCAAGTTAATACGAACCAATGAATATCAATAATTCTTGATTTGATAATTGATATCATTATATTTATGGATTTTCCGTTATAGTCTTTGCGCGTAAAATTGCGTCATAATCTACTTGAACTATAAAAATGGGAAACAATTGGAAATTAATTGAAATATACCTATGGACAAGATACGGATATAAAACCTCCGTGACATCGTGCAACTGTATATACATCAAAACCAGCTGTGGTAAGTAAAAATCCACATCGCTATCTGGGAAACTAAACAACTTATTACCTGAAAGCACAAATAACATCATATCTAAGATAAGAAAATTCTTTTGTTAGGTAGTTACTGTAGAAAATGATAGTTCTCAATATTATTGCAATGCTTGAAAATTCTTCTCACCGAGATAGCTCTGTACGCCGGGCTCTTTCGAATTGAATAAATATGAAATAGCCATTGACATGTCGAATATTTGGCTCTCAAATAACCTGAGCAAACAGCCCTCACTTGATTTTGGTTGAGTCTCCTGTCTCTTCATTCCGAATGGTTTCTTAGATGTATCTTCTGTATCTTGTTGCTGTGTGACACCACAACACAATGTCATTGCAGTGCCAGCAAGTTCTCGTTGCATCGCTAATTCCATGGCATTGTGATAACCACTAGCGTTATTGCCGGTTGGTCGCTCATCACGCAACTCTTTTGGTGTGCAATCGCCATTGGCGGTTGTAGTGGTGGCTGTATGATGATGCTCACGCGACAACAAACAGGAGTCGTTGGTGCCGTTGAGCAATAACGGCTGTTCATTATCAATGCACTCACCATGGCCAATCGTTGTTTTGTTTATTTCCGGAACAACAACATTAATGTCGATACACTTATCCATGTTATGTGACAAATGGTCATTTATCGTAATGTTCACAGGTGATATTGACACAACACTCTCATCAACGTCAACTGCATCAACACAATCTATATCTCCTGCTTGCGACAATGATGAATCTAAACTTTCACGACTGTGCAAATGATCAACGCTAGATTCACGTGTTGTTGCATTGGTTGCATCACTTGAACCACTATCAGACCCACATAAAATTCCTGAATCATCTGATCCAAGACTTGCTAAATCTTCCCGTTCACGACTACGTGACTTGATTGATGGTGTTGCGGCCTTATCTGATGAATCAGGCGCAGTCTCACATTCTGGACTGGGCGTCACATCTACCTCCGGTATACGTTGCAGCGCCGAGTCCAAGCTTCGATTCCTATGATGCAGTGTGAGTGTTGTAACAGTTGCCTGCGGAACCGGTGGAAGTAGGATACCCATCGACCTGGAAAATATTTTTCAATATAAACTACAATTCTTCCATGACTCTATTCACCATTTTTTATGTCATCAAATTCATTACATAATGGTAATTTTTAATTGGCAATGACGCATCTCAACAAACGGTAATTCATATTTATATTTCAATGCGTCTTTATATGTTTACGAATATCTCGGCACCAACTGATAAATAACACTTAATCCGATTGATATGGACAATATTCATAAATTGTATTTTAATGATAATTTACGAATGAACCATTCATAATTTCTCTGAATAGATAATCAAATTTTAATCATTCGACAGTCGATAAAGTTTATATAAATGATGACGCTGATACTTGAGCTTGACTAATATGGCAATTTCACGCACTGAATTACATCGTCAAAAATTTTGAATACACTTCATCTATCAAAAATAAATCAATTCTAATATTGCTCTACTTTAAGTTTCTTTAGTACTCAAGCACATCCAATCGGCGTCTATCAATATGAGTTTTCCTCATGAGACAACTTCGAAGCTCGTGAGGGTGCATGTGAAATTAATTTCTTCAAATTTTTTGCCACACATATTGATGGAATGGTGAACGAAGTGTAAGGCACTAATATGAATAAGTGAAATGATAAAATAAATTATTTATGAAACCTGTAGGGGAAAAAAAAGCAGAAAAGATGTGCGATGTACCTAAAGTCCAAGCTATGATTTCGTTGATGAGTTGTCAGTCTGTTGCGTACGTTGATTGGTGGATTTGGCCTGCCATGGACAAGAGGAACATTGCAGCTTGAGGATGAGGATGATGATGATTTATGTCGTTTGATGTTTGCCACACATTCCTGGCGATTTTGTCCACCATTAGGCACTGCCACAGCTACGGCTTCGCTCATATTAAAGATGGGCGAGCAACAATGGCTCGGCTAACAGTCATCTGCTGCTCATGACGGCTATTTACCTATACAGTAATTGTGCGAACCACGTTCATACATAAAATGTAATGGCAGTTCTACATGCAAATGATCATGTGAATAAATTCGTTCGTTCGCAATAAATTTTCATGTCTATCATCATTACTTCGAGTATCATACACAGGCAACATCACTTGACTTACATGCATATCAATGATATTCAAATCGTTTCCTATAGATATGAAGCAAAAGAAAAAATCTAATCGAAACAACTTCATCCATTCTCTCACAATCGTTCGAAAATAACAAACTGTACAAAAATTGGATTTATTTACTTTTTTGTTCATTCGAACGACGGGTATTGAGCATCATGAAGCATGAATGAAAATATTTACATCTGATGTAACTTATACAAATCAATTCTTCAATTTTCAACGTGTAGAAAATAGAAAAAAAAACCTGTTTGGCCACTTCATTATAAGTTGAATGACCGTAAAAATTAAACAAGGGCAAGAAACAAAAAATACAACTCAGCAATCTATTCGAGATTCTTATTTCTTGCCTTTTATTACATATTCCTTTATCTTAAAAATACACTGATGATGTTATCAGCATGAAGATGATACGTGAATAAAAAATGATATTAAATGTCTGACGATGTCGAATCAATAGAATTGATATAGCAGTGAGGTCGGTGATGACGAAAAGTGGATCATGATTGACGTCGCCTAACATTGGAAATGAAACCAAGGAGACACAAGAAAACGAATAAACTATTTTATATAATTGAGGAAGTCATTGGTACTAATAGCATTCGTGAACGTAAAGAACAAAATAAAATGTAAAATGGCAATGTTTCAAAATCTTCCGCAATCCACGAAACACAAATTGACGTAGCGCGCTGACGTTGAAATTCTGGGGTTACTCCATTGAATATGTATACATAGGAAATATAAGTACCTGTGCAAAAATATATAAAACAACGAAGAGGAAATAATGGCGTATCCAAAAATAAAATCGAAATATAATCGTAACGGTATTGCGTGAGAGAATTTTGTTATGCAGCGTATGTTTTACAAACACACGTTCAAATAAAAATCCGGACGTGAATTCACGTGTCACATAGAACTTTCACATATGAAAACTTGCGGAAATAATACAAAAATTGGATTTATCAATCGATCGCCACTAATTTCTTGATGAATATTAGAGTTCATGTCAAATTTAATCCCATGTAATGGAATAAGATGAAGAAAAGAAAAGAGTTACGTGACGTTTCAGTATATCCAAATAATAAATGATGATGTATTGAATACAGGTAATAATTAACATGAAACAAAAAAGAAAATGAATATGGAAATGGAGGGAAAGAAAAAAAAATGAAATTAATGCTATACAAAGTATAAACGCGGCGTGAAAGTCATGTAGTGAGAAAAAAAAGTAGAGAGAGACGGTTCGAGAGGATATTGAATGGAATCTAGGCTACGGCACATTCCCTGCTTCTCTTTCTCGTCGCATATAATCTTTTCGCCAATACATGTACACGTACGTACATAAAGATCCGAAAGTAGTACTCGCTCGTAGAGTTTAATGTACGTCCCTTTAAATCATTCAACATTACTTAATGCTCATCAATAACAAAATGAATACGTTTGTATACTTATATGTATATATATACATATTTATTGGTGCATTTACCCCGGAAAGAAAAGTTGATAATGGAATGAGAAAGAGGGAGAATAAAAGGGTAGGAAAAAAAAGAAGAAAAAAACGTTTCTGGTTCGAAGTTGATTCGCTCTTTCGTGTGTGCGTCTTCCTTGGGGCCGATGGGTGTGCCGGGCACGATAGAGTAGAGAGAAACGAGAAACACACATACACACTCTCACACATGTCTATATATACAGACACTACTGTGTTGACAATCGGATTGCCATAGCCCGCCCCCTTAAACTCTCCCCATATATGCAAAATCGATCACGGATCTTCCCTCTTTTTTTCTCACTTTTTCACGCACAAACGTGAGTAAAATGATGCTGACAGACGTTTGACTTACCAGCAACGCCGTTTCTATTTCAGTTTTATTCTCTATTATTTCCCGTCGGTGTTTCTTTCTCTTCACGTTTGACACAATCGAAATTCGTTTATTTTGCAGCTCCAATCCAAAAGACAAGAAGAATGTGAATTTCGTAGTGGAACACACAGCTTAAATGACGTCTGGACAATGCACTGATCTTCAATTGCAGTGGATGTTTTCACAAATTTTAATTATCACACAATGAAGACGCACATATAGCACAATATTCACATAAATATAATGGACAGATAGACAATATTATGTCTGTGTATGCAATCGTAAAACACTATTATTCATAGAAACTATTTGTGAGGTTATACAATGTGATACGCGACAGGAAACTATGCCAAGGGAATGAAGAAAAAAAAAATCGCGCATCACTTTTTATATACTTTTCTATATTAATATCGTTTATACTCAATGGCTGAGAAGTAAGGCTCTCTTATTCGCTTGCTCTTTCTCCCTATCCCTCTCATATAGCTCTGTCACTGTTCACCTGGCGAAATGATGAAAAAACCATAATTGGAAATTGTTAGAGAAAAAAATTGGCAAAACTGATTTTCGATAAAACACACAAATAGGTATAATAACGCTTTACACACTGGACATTTGCGTTCACTGGATTTTGACGATATGTTGGAACTCGCCCGGGGAACTGGGGATACTCCCCCTACTGAATTCTGTATTTTTCACAGCGTCACTGCGTGTGACGTATCCCCCGCATGTGTATTTCAAATATATAACAAACACTATGGACCAACTTCAAAGTGAATTTCAATATTTCGTGCACATCTTCACGACAATGTATGAAAAAAAAAATTTATTCATTAACTATAAAGAAATATTAAAAATGATAAAGATGCGCGACAGATGTATATGCATCCGCGTTTTATTTG
This sequence comes from Meteorus sp. PSUC_FEM 10030008, assembly GCA_018881525.1. Lineage (NCBI taxonomy): Eukaryota > Metazoa > Arthropoda > Insecta > Hymenoptera > Braconidae > Meteorus > Meteorus sp. PSUC_FEM 10030008. The sequence continues at coordinate 86,590 of JABMBR010012069.1, read as the reverse complement.
GGATCCCTCGTTCTTTCTGCCAACGCAACGCAGTAACGACCCTGGATTATTGCTGGTCGTATCTCGACTGTTTGGTTACACGGAATGTACAGTTTTGCTTTGACGGTGGAACCATGCCTGCCAACTGGTACGATCCAACGTTCATCCAGTCACTATATGAGTGAGGGAGAAAGCATAAACAACGAATGTAGAAGAGCGAAAAAGCCTACGTTTCTCGCCAGGTGCGTCACAGAATGTTCACGGGCCCCGAGCGCGGGAAAGAATAAATCGGTTTAAAAAGTCAAGAGGAAAAGGCGTTAAAATATTCAGTTATGCTGATCTTTTTCATCAATATTCATATTTTTCATAGAATTATCGCTTTGAAAATTATTTAGCTATGTGAACATTCATGTCGTTAACTTATCAATGTTGCGACATTACTGCTCATGGCAATATGTGGTACTGATCAGGATTGAACAAAGAGAGATAGCACACGAGCGAGCGTACAAATCGCGTCTGGTATGTGTGAATCATTTTACGGTCAACTAATCTTTATTACTGTAATTATTGTGAGTTTGTGACAAATATCATGGATCTTTGTGATGATTATGTCTTTTACTTTATATATTTCACATCTTTCATCTGAAAAAGTTCATGAGAATACGCAGTGGATGGAGAGGAGAACAACAGACAAAAGAGTGGGGTAGAGAGAGGGAAGACATAAAACAATTTGTGTTTCACTGTTGGTAGTACTTCAGGCGTATGTACAAAGTGGGAGGGGAAAAGGTCGTATAGCTGCGTGAGTACAGCTGCACCAAACTACGCTGAGAGAACTAACATGCAGGGAAACCACCGTGATATGAATTTCCCACCCAATCTCTTTCTCGATCATTCATACCATTACTACTAATGTTGGTGAGTGACAAATCCGCTCACTTCTTATCTCTTCTCTCTCTCTTCTGTCAAGTATTTCCCTATCCCCCACTATTTTTCCATTCGATCTCCTTGAAGGTCTCTTATTCAACAAATACATACATACATGTAACTGAAACCATAAAGTTGCTCAGTTACCTCCGTCACTGTTTATAACTTGGCATGTGCAATTTATACGTATGCACACAATTTGTAATATTCATTACACCAAATTACTATCAGTGTTATCAAATAGCTATCGCACAGCATATCTCATTTTTCATGTATCACTCATCAATTAAAAATTCTTTCTAGGCCACTCGACGTAACGGCCTTCATTTGACCCTCCGACTATACATCACCAAACATCTAATCTCAATTATTAATTCATTGAAAATTCCCCCATGATTAATTCCATACGATTTCATTCGTCATAAAACGGATAATTAGTTTGATAATTTACGCGTCGATAAATACATGGGGTATTTTCTGTATACACAATGTATTTATAACAACAAACATGATACAAAATCAGATAATTTGTAAGTTTCCCGTTTCTATACAAACCATCGCGTTTTTTCACAGGATGTTGTCAGTGCAGTTATTATATTTTTCTCCTAATACACCACCGAATTTCACTCGACAAAAATATGGAGAAAACAAATATATATTATCTACTTTCCGTCTGATAATCTGATTGAATTACTTAATTCCGACAGAACCATAATTATGTTATAATGTATTTTTTCAACCCACTATTTTTTTATTTCTCTACTGCGCCTCTTCATTATTCCAATTGAATAAGACATGGATATGTATATCTTTTTTTTTCTATTATTTTATACGCTTTCTACCTGCTATTTAAAAAGCCATGAGCGTCATCATTCAATAATATACAATTTATTTTATTATTACTTCAACCTTTGTGGAGAAGAAAAATAGTTTAAAGAAGATGAAGAGTTTTCTACAATAAAGAAGTTGTTATGAACTTTGTTCCATATATATCTACGATAAAAATACAATCAATTCATGTTTTTGAAACATGACATCATGTTTGTGATAATAATGAAACATAAAAGTAAGTGGCGAAGAACATTCGTTGTTGTCACATATAATAAATATGAATTTATAAATTAATACAAATTGCTATCGCTAAGACGATTATTCCTAATACTGTTGATACCCAAATTGATTTTGCACATTTCTGCTATCTCCAATGCTCATTTATAGGTTCAGTAATTCATACGTATAAGTGCATGTGTGTATGTGTCTATCCTATATATATATATATGAACAATTTTGTGCTGAACTGCGCATAGAATTTCGTCGGGCTAATTTCCTGCGGCGGTCTCTATGTACACATGAATATGTCAGGCTTATATGTCAGGCTTCCTCGGCATGTGTATATCCTGCAGCCATTTAGTTACAAAATCACCGCAGAGTACACGAGTAACTGGCCAACAATAACAATGCCACACGTGATAACACATTCTTGCACTCTACATCGATTCATCTCTTCTCTTCATATCTGGTTATCGAAAATAATACACCGATAATGGACGATGTGTTATAATTCATGTTGTCACGAAAATTATGCAGTGTGAAACTGAAAACAATTATAAGATAGGTTAAGTATTACATGAACATGAATAATATCAACGGATTTTCCCATCAATAGATATAAACATGAGAGAGACATAATTATTCTTATATGATAATTGAATTATGAAGGAAAAAAAGAAAATACCAATTTATAAATAGAAAATCCTATCCACGCAGAATGGAAATATTTATTCCAGATGTTATGCGATTGTGAGAAGAAAAGGAAAACAGAAATCGAACGTGCAGCTGTTCAAACACATTACTTGTGTACAATAAGTGAATATCTATATATAAAGGGGATAGAATTTGGTAAAGTCCTTGGATAGAATATATCGCAAGATACGAATGAAAGGAATGAAGTGACGCGACGATCGATATCCTGAGGATTATTCAACTAACAATGATGGCGTCATGAGCGTGCAGAAGCCATGTCGACAATGCCGTATTCACGATTGCTCAACACTTACACGTCTTCCGCGATTATATACATTGTTGGAACCATTGAATACATGAATAGACATATACTCGCGCTAATATACGTGCTCGTGAAAATGTTAGCGGTATGTGTAAGTATATAATTCGCGCGCTGGACATCTACACATGGTTGAATATACGTAATATAAAGATTGAAAAAACGCGCGATGGGATGGAAGAGCGCGCGCATCGTTGAGTTTACTGCAGACGTCGCGACGCTTATATTGTAACGGAACAGTAGAAACTATGCGCACACTAATACAAAGGCAAGTTAGGTAACACTGTCAATTGGTCTGGCGCGTTTGGCTTGTTTTTATATCTATATGACACATGAAAAGCTACACCTCGACCTACTCCAAGAGAAATTCCGGCCTTTTGATCTTTATTACTGTGTATACACACATATCTTCTGAATCTATACATACTAGAGAAGATGAAATGATGAGAGAAAGAAAACTAGTCGTCTATATGAGTACGATGAACCGCCCGATGGAATGTGCCGCCATTGACCCTGACCTTTGTAAATATTCCTGATAATTTACACAAATGAAATAATTATGTACACGGTATACAAACTACCGTTCGATTTTACTTCCCCTTGCTCAGTGTAAGTAAATTATCAATAAATTCACCGACAATTCAAAATTATCCGACAAAACGAATAACGAAATGTTTGAATGAAGATAAATGACTATAATTGAGAGATAATTCAGTACACACGCACACCCGTGGGTGTGCAGGGTCAGTTTTGCAAAGAAGATTGACATTTACATCCGGAGAACACTATAAATAGAAGTGTATACATATGTATGTACATATATGATTTGACAAAAATGGCGAGACGCGGAAAACCGGAAGCGTACATAGATATCCACACATTGTTTGCTATTGAAATGGTATTGTATTCTGCAGACATGGTGCGACTGTACGATGCTCCTCTGTATATACAACTGCAACATCAAACTAACGGTCACACATCAGGAGCCCTCGTGTATTATCTCGGACAAGTGCGTAACGGTCCCATTTATTTAGAGCGATTATCTCCATTGAAAAACAGCAAATGTGTCGATTCACCTGAAAAAATATTGTTTGATGAAATAGATGGAACAACTTAACCTCAATCATTTAATGAGGTGAAATCATATCGCACTGAATGATATGTAGGTATATACGTCTGTCAACTAATTCGTCATTGATTTTTTATCCCCAAATAGTGTCACTCTTAATGATTGTTCTTCCTGTCACACGCAAAGCGAATATAAATCGCGTGTGCAAAGCGACGAAAAGCGATCCCACGGGATGCTATGTATATGTATACATGTATACGTATATAGATCTCCATAGACGGCATCCGACGACTGGATAGCATTCTCCCAACGTTTCTGATATATATTAAACACATTGTGGCATGTATGCGTATTCAGCGTCCCCTGACGAATGATCGACTCCTTTTTTCTTCCCTTTTTTGTTTGTACCGCCCGTATGCCCCATTATGAATACATACGATATATGATGATCGCTCCCGCACAAGAGTTTATATGCTAAACACATATGCAAAATACATAGGTTATGCCTTCTAACTTTGCGAATAATGTGAGAGGAGGAAACGATACAAACATACTGGCAGAATGTGGGTCTATGTCTCCATGTAGTATAATGGAGGTACAAATTTGAATTGATATTGCGGCATAGGCCATTACGAAACGGAATACAGGGCAATTGGTAGAGAAAGAATTAATTTGAATATAAATACCATGTACATTCAAATTTGTGGGAATTGGAAATGAAGTTGCTAACCATCATTCCACCGCATTTCCCGTCCCACTGTTTCGCAGAGTCCCTGATCGAACAATTCACAACTCTTGAATAGGACGAGATTTCGGATTGGTATTAGTAATTAGTAATTCTCTTTCTCTTTCTCCACTTTCTTCGTGAGGTATCCAAATAATTTGTTTTCTCTGATAATTAAAATTTCCACTGAAGATAATGGGCGTTTTGTGGCATCGAGGGAAGATTGATGCTGTTAAGATTATTTCATAGAGTCTGTTGTCGCTTTCCCCGTCAAGGGATGTTATTCAAATTTTTGAGACTGATGGCTTTCACACATCCAGAAGACAGATCTCATATTTACTAATCCTATGAAGATCTCTTATTGAGATAGTAAAATCTTCAACTCTTCAGAAATAGCCTGGACACAAAAATGAAGATTGGCTCATTGTCAATGAGACATTCGAATTAATCTAGTAATTCTTGTGCTGACAAGTGTTGAAATTACATTAATAAATGAAAATTAAATGTGAGTGGAAGAATATAGGGAGAAAGTACACAACAGCTAACGGGAATGAATGCAGCTTATATCAATTTACCATTCACGAGCGGGTAATATCCGCAGCATGACAATAGGATCATGTTCTTAATTAATACATCTTTCATGAAGCGGGAATACAAGAGAAGTTGATGGTGAGATGGATAAAGAAAATTTTTTTTTAATGTGATAGATACTGAATCGGTCAGGGTGGATGAATAATGAATGTTTTCAACCATTTATAGGCTGATGAGGCATGAGGCATCGTGTACAAACGATGATATGCGGGCGCGGTATAACACTAAACGCTTTATATAGATAGACACGGCGCCCACCATCCTGACGCTGGCTGCTAACATTGGCGACGTGGAAGCGTCCCGACGTCGACCTCAAGCACGAATAGTGATCACTGGTAGAAAGTTCACCATATGAAATTGTAATGACAATAATACACCGTTGACGGAGAAAAAGGTACGAAGAACAGGGAGAAAAACAAAGAGGCAGAAAGCAAAAGGAGGTATTATCGATTTTGTTTTACAATGTGCATCGAATGCGTCACCCATCCTTTTTTACTGCGATGCACATAGTCTCATTTGGTTCTGCAACTACTCAACTTAATGGTTCATATATAGGGGCTGTTTTGAGGAAGAGGGTGGAGATAAGATTAGAGATCTATCACTCTTATATGATCTGTGTGTTGAACTCATTCTCTCATCTTTTCTCTTTTGTGCTCTATTTATGGATATTTCTGTTATCCCCATAAAATCATGAAGTCGATGATAGGGGCGATGAGGAGTATTAAATTATGGCAGCATGAGTACATCGCATACGGCTTGTTCATAGAGTTGATTCTCAAGTTATCAATGTTGTTCGATTTATTCTACAGAACTGCTCATTCTCTTGTATTGTTCTTCGTTTCATGAATACAAAAAAAGTTAGGTCAACTGAATCAGAATGAGGTCAGTTGTTAGAAATTAATGGGGTGGATCATGAGTATTAATTAATGCAATATGAATGGATATTGCTGGTGATTCATGTGGAGCAATGAACCGCATAGAAAGGGTGTTGGATCTCCACACAGCATGCGCCGATGAAAGCAACATTCATCTTTCATATAGGTGGAATCAGAAATGTGCCAATCATTTTGTCATCTCAGTTTTTTTTCCATTTATGGAGAGAAATCGATTGACAGGCAAATTTTCTAGAATATTATTGACTCTCAACAACAACGTTGAATGAAAAGTAGAAACGAGGACGAAAATGAACAATAGAGTCGAAAGTTTACAATGAAGAGGTGAAAAATCACGAAATGGCTCTCTTTCATTCGAGGTAATTCGGTAGTGTCACGCACTGCGTGGATCAGTTCCTCGCTTCAACTTCATTGTTGTCGTACTCGCAGTCAACTCTCCAGCTTGTGTATATTATTATATGCACACACGAATATATATGACTGAAGGAGTGATAACGTTGGGAGTATAATAAGTGTAGAGGTGGAAATGCTGTAAACGAAAAGAAAAAAACAGGTTTTAGTGTATGGTCAATATCGTCGGACGTTGACCCAGCAACCAGACAAAATATACAACGAAACATAGGGGTGAAGAAAGAATGGGACGAGAGGGTTGTTGATTGTACAGAACCAATGGAAAGTGATGAATGACCATGAGCACGAAAGAATCACCAACCGGTGATTACTGTTCAAACAGCTTCTCCTCTTCGCTTCATTCACTTCGTATACACTGAGAGTCGTTTCCGTCCGTTTATTTTTTTTCCCATCGATTGGTTTGATTGGATACCCCGTCGTGTATATTTTCATCTATGTCTACCAATCGCACACTATATGCAGCCACATTTGTCAGATTGGAAATTGCGCATACATCATACAGACGATTCATTAATGAAGTGGAGAAAAGGATGGAACTCTAGCAATAATATGCGAGGTTGCGTAAAACAATGAATAAAATTTTTTTTATTGAACTCTCATATGATAATTATGGATTTTGAGTACAATTCTTCTTGACAACGTCGTTGCACCTCTTTACTTTGCAATTTTCTCCATCGTGGATTTCAGAGAATTACTGAGATGAATTTCATGACAATAATAAGCTGGTGCAATATCCGCCAGATGATTATAATGTTTTGAACTTTCTTCCATCTCTCTTGAGAATCGCAAATTTCCAACGTATGTATATGAATGCATGAGAATGTATATGAAATGCTTTTATCTATCGAGAATATTTTCGTTCTCTGCTAAATATTCTTTTGTACATATAACCACATAGGATACACGCCCATTTTTAACGCGCCTGAAGAATTCACATTTTTACAGAAGACTCGCAGTGAAAACGAACAGCAAAAATCCTCGTGTGGTAGTGTGACGATAATGAACTGTTATTTCGCCATTCGTTGCCTCCCCGCTATAACACAAATTCCTCAACAAAATGCTCGGTTGATTATTATTGCGTGTGGATATGTTCACGTGAACAAATTTTCAGAATGGCATTCCCATTCGTTATTGCCTTTTGTTACTCTTCATTCATTCCTATCATTAAAACTATTCATGTATTATTTTTTTCAGATTGTTATCCTGAAACAAATATATTTCATAGTATGCAGCCGTGCATGTCGATTGGAATTTATATAGGATGAGAATTGCGAGTGACACGAAATTATCACGCGGCCGTCACGGACCTATCGAATTTCCTCTACAGTCAGTTGGTGTTATCATGAAACGCGAGACTTGTCCGCAATTACACACGTATAAATATACACAAAGCATCGACACGTCAGAGAAATCGATAACTAACGGGTGAAATTGAATCAGGTTTTGAGAAAAAAAAAAACATAGACGGTGATAAACGTTGGAATAGAATTGGTAATTATAAGGTTTATATGAAGTAAAAGTTGCTTTGAGAAGAGTTATACAAGATTAATATTTCGTGGAATGGACAACAGACATTGAGTAGAAATTTTTTCTTCATAATTCTTATGTCATCATTGCAAATCTTTTGTCCTCCTTAAGTATTGTAGTTTTTTTTTCTCTTCACAGCATACACTATAATTGTCAGCATCATTCTACGAATGTAAATTATCTACAATGGGAGGTGACGCTGTAATAATTTACGACAGCGGGTAAATAAGCATCATGAATGTCACATAAAGAGGAGGGTACCGCAGTCATGAGATGAGGAAATATTTCTCAAGAATTTTTATCGACGAGTATGATGAGAAATAATAGATGCAAAAATTATACAGAATATTTAGACAACATTTCTATGAAAATTTCCTTCAAATTTCATCAAAAAATATTAGTTTGATGAGAATATGAACAATGTCAAAGTGGAAGAAATGTAAGCAATGCGATATTGTGCCATATTCCTGAATGAATAAGTTGGAAAAAATTGTCTTGATAAAGAGACCTTGGGGAAAGTTTCAACACGATTTCAATCTGTCTGACCTGGTCTACCGAGAGCGTCATAATTTCTGTAATTTTTGCATTTCGGTATGGAATACATAACATATTCTCTTCAAAACTGCGTACTCAAATGGAGTGAGAAAGAAGGAACAAATTTTTTCTTCATATTATGGTTACCTACCTAAAATGAAACGTTCCTCTTAGTTTTCATCGCGTTAATAAATAGTAGAAACCATCTAAATGACATATAACATATATTTTCAGACTGCTTGGTAGTGGAGTTGACATGAACCACAATAACATGTCATTCCCCTCAATGGTGACTCATACCTTTTCCAAATTTTTTTCTGGATCCAGCCGTGGGGTTCGAAAACTCATACAAACACAGCAATAGACGAACCGGATGAAACAGCATGATTTCCAAACTCTGGAAGTTCGAAAACATCGAGAAATTTCAAGGTCATGTTGAGGTATAAATTCCAACATTCCAATCTGTCGTTTTTTGTGAAATTCATTATCTCAAAAACAGATGATGAGACATGTCTCAATGAGTACTTTCAATTTTCTACGAATACAAACACCTTAAACATCATTGTATGATGAGTGAAAGGTGGAAAAATAAATATACCAAGCTGTGATATTAATTAGTTCACACATATGCGTTCATGTGTCATTTCTCTCTGCGTGTTTATTCAATACACGAGGAACGCTCGTTGTGAGCTTGGGTATAAGATTTGAATGGAAAGCGACATGAGCAAAGCAAAGAATAGAAAAAGGGGAAAAAGAAATGGAAAAGTTGTAAAGTCTGTGCACCCTCATTTACGGGCTTTCTTTCGCCAACTACGATGACTCAGGAGTTGACCGGGAGAGAGACATAAGAAAACGTATATAGTATTTATAGTTGTAAGTGTAGAGTTGTCTCGTGTATATAACCCAGTTCAAGATTTTCTAAAAAATTTCACTGGAGAGTTGAGATCACAGTTGATTAATGTTTGTCTCTTTCTCTCTAAGAAGTAACAGGAGGACAGTGTCATTGTCATCAATGCGATAAAGATAAAAATGAGGAGGAAAGCAGAATTATCATCGACGTGAATAATTCCGATGATTTGCCTCCTAATTCATTTATTATCATTCTGTCTGCTTTCTTAGATATTTACATTAAAACAGCTCTAAAAATAACTCAACGAATCATTGGAAAATAAGGAAGAGTTAATGAATGATGTCTAGAGTATCAGACACAAGTTCAAGAATACACAGCGAAAAAAAAACTATGAATATACATTGGAGATGTTTTTATAAACGACTGCTGATACTTAATATTCTTGAACGATTTGGATCGCCGCATGCTGCTCATAAAATCAACAGCTATTTCGACATTCTTTCGATGAATGTAGTGATTCCAAAGTTCTTCAATACATTTGAGGATGGCGGGAGTTCTGCTGAAAGAATAGGATACAAAATTTTCATGAATGGCCTGATTGTTTTGATTGGAATAGTTCCAGAACACTTCGTCATACAGAAGAAGTCTTTTAACAAGAAATGTTCGTATCTGTGAAACAAATGTGTATTACAGGGAACTTTCTCAACACATATCTGGATTAACTCGTCAGATAATCACATGAGTACCGATTGAGAAGATACTCCATTCTGAGTAATTGAATTGATTATGAAAAATAAGACACGGACGTTCCAATTTTTCGCAGTTTCAGCACAAAATTCTTATTGCAATGTGAGCACGAATTGTTCATACAAGTCTCGATAGACACAATTACATTCCTTTTGTGAACATGATGATTAATATTCAATGGAATTTTTGATGATACAAACAGTGAGACTGATACATGACCTAATGTCATTCAGTTTGCTTTATGTATTCTTCTATCTCATATCACTTGCAACAATACAAGGAATTTCACACTTCCCCTATCCACATCCACGTGCATTCATATGTGTGAGTATGAATATAGAACATCACATTTAGCCACCGTATTGTATATTGACAGTACTGTATCGAAGTAATCAACGAGGAAATGACACAAGCGTAAACTGCTGATAGTGAAGTCAGATGTCCTGTTTGATGTCATTGTATGAATCATCACACACGCTATAAATTGAATTTGAAATATTATGTACTGCATATACAACGAATTGGAAGGAAAAAAGAGAACAGATAAGAGTTCATATTGGCTCCAAGATTGTTAATATTACACCCTCGCTACAAACAACTTTCATCAGTTCCACACTGGTTTTATTCACTTCGTTACATCTGTCACAGAATAAACAAAAGTGATTCTTCACTGCTGCAGAATTCTTTTCCTTTATGCGGAATGACCGAGAAAAAGTCAGAATGATATATTTGTTGAATATATTAAACGAATGAAAAACTGACATAAATTTATTTATGAAGACTTGGCAAATTTAATTTGCATGAAATAATGGATGAAATCGTTAGATAGAACAAGAGGGCGAGAGGGAGAGGATTTCCGGATTAAATCATGACGTGACGTCAAACTTCCAACGCTTCTTATTATAAAATGTTCTCACAACTTCACTCTTTACATCATTCATATAAATCCCCCAGTATATATTTTCCTCAGATGTGGTACAGGTATTGAACTTTAACTGAAACAAAGCTGATGAGGAAAAAGAGAATAAAAATTGGATAACCACAAGAAGGATCAAAGAATAAACTGCCACAACCAGGTGTAGACGAAAAATTGAATACAGGAGTGCAAACAAGACTGATAAAAGTGATCAAGGACAAATATTGCTAAAACGTTCGCTCTAGAAATCGATTGACACAAATCAATAAAGTCTACTTACCTGATTTATTTTTTCCGCTCCGACTTTTTTCTCTATAATTGAGACCTCGACACTTAATCCGATTAGTTCAATGTAACAAAGTGCACCATCATATCTCCAATTTTTCTCTGTCTTGATGTAATTTGCTACAAAGATAATGTGAAAAACACCGTCTAGCGTGGAATTGTACACACGTGGTATCCTCTCGTGCCATTATTAATAGTCTTTCGTGACGTTGTGGCGCAGTGCAGTGCGAGACGGTGAAAACGATAAAATTATATATTGAGTGAACGTGACCATCGCATGTATATAGTGCAAACTAATTTCGTCGGTCATCTCGTCATCGCAATAATTTCTATGCTATGAGCAAGTGGCTGACGTTTTATGTATTGCTACTTGGCATATTTCCATGTCTCTACTTCATCTTTAACTTCATTTCATAGATAAATGAAGCGACCATGCTCTGCTTTACTAGCCTTAATAATGAACTGTCTTCTCAACATTATTCTTTTATCAGATGACACTTCGTGTTCTCAATGTGAAAAAGAAATTAATTACATATCAAATTATGGGAACTATAACTTAGATAATTCCAAAAAGTTCCAACTCTGAAGCGCATTAAAAATCACTCATTGTCTATTGATTTCATCAACATTGAACCAAATATTTGGCATTGGTGCTGGTGGAGCAAATCCAAGTATAATGTATTAGACATCACCGATTTCCCAAATGACCTCACCCATCAATTTCATTTATCACCGTTTCGTAGGATGTTAGCAAAACAATCATTTGTCATCTTCTAGACACAAAACTTCTGCCATTGAGATGAAGGGTTTGCTTTCAAAAATTTATAGTTCCATATTTTATGAAAGTAACAGCACATACTCAGGTCCATAAAGAAACATAATATCGTAAATTATTTCATACACACATATTCATACCTCACCATATTTTTCCATTCATTCCATCTTCGTGATCTGTACCCTCCCCTATGTTTGCCCATCGTATTGCTCGTGTAGCGCGTGGTGAATTGTCGCAAATAAAATAACGATAAAGCAAACGATGTATAGTGAAGCAGGTGCATGTGCACATTAGCCCTTTGATGATCACACGATCAACCTCTGTCCCACATTACATCAAAAGACACCTGCTGAATGTTCATACCCCGCAGTTTTTGCTATAGGTTGTAAATAATGGAGATTTATTTATTTATAAAATATAGATCATTGGCACACTTTATATACAAACTTGTCAGACATGTTACCGATATCTATTCATATATTTCGAATATTCCTCACAATAAATAAATAAGCAAATGAATATATCAAGTTCGTAACCAATGACTACAAGATATTTATATTCACATTGTGACCTATCTGGTAACTGTCGTCACTGTGATAATCAAGCAAGTGGTCTTTGAGTCTTTTTGGCATGAATTTGGTTTATATTTGTCCAATGATCGCCAAAAATACCTCATAAGGTGTATTAGTAATGTAAATTCTCTTTGCAATGGTGTTGGAATTCATGCGTTTATTTATATTGTTGAGAATGATTTTGAACACAATGACTTATGCATCTTGAATAATTAATTAGTATCACGTCACTTGAGCTTAAATATGTTCATTAAAATATTTTAGATCCAGATGTACATCTAACTGAATGTATTCAGAAATATACTTGCGTGATACATTCATAATTCGAATGTATGTACATCCATTTGTATATGTATAAGTTGGAGTATAGTCGCGGGAGTCACTTTGCGGGCGTGCTAACGAGGTCGACAACCCGCCTATGCAGTACACACTTCGGAGCCCTTTGCGATATATATTCTATTCTAGTTCTATACACACTGTTGCATCATCTCCATATGCTGTTTGTTTCAGACCCCTTATAGCGATTCGTTATGCATTCTCATAATGTTGTGGCGTCGCGTGAAACTCGATGCGACTATTGTATATTTAAGTGGATAGAATAATGAATAATTTGTGTGTGGAAACAAATTAGAATGAAAAAATAGAAAATTAGAATAGTTCATCGTTGTTAATTCTGATTGAAATCATTTCATCATTTTATATGCACCAACGTGAGAACATCATGATTGATGTTCATTGTGTTTTTATTCGATCATCTTTGTTTCTGTTGTAGACGTGTAGGCGTTTGGTGAAATATGGAGTTTAGGGCGACTTTACGGTTCTCAGCCTCTTGGATGAATAACATCATTCCTTGGTTGGTGGAATGATTTTGGGTGGTATGTCTAGAGATACTAATTTGGGACGATGAGTAATCAGAATGATTTCGAATGCGGCACATGGTAAGCACAAGTACATATGAAACAAATGAGGTTTGATAATCATATAAGATATATTTTCATGATAAATAAGTAGAAGGAGGTTGATGAACTTATTGCTGCGATTCTGACCTATTGATATGATCATGACAATTTGAGCACATGTCATTATGGAGATGACGACGAAATTCTTTCGAAACCCCAATGTTTCAATAGCCATTCATATGTTGTTACTTGTGTACAATCAATAATATTCTTTGATTAATTCAAAGTGGTTCTCGTCTTACACCTACGACATATCCTACTAGATGAGACTACCTCAATTAAAATTGGTCATGTCGGCTTGGTAAGCGAATGATATTTTTTTTACATTATATTGAATTAGATGACGGATGAAAATTTAAATCAACGCTCTGGAATTTTTCGTCTTCCAGAATAAAGAAGTGAGAAGAGAAGAGTGAGAATGAGAAGAGAAGAAAAACAACTGCTCAACAAATGGGCTGGGCTTGTTTCTACCAACATCGTTGACAGCTGTGGCGCGTCGTTTTCTGGCAAAATATTTCTCTCTGTGAGCTGTATATACTTCACTATACTCTGCTGTATCTTTTCATGTATGCACGTGCATACATAGTGACATTCACGATTTCTACATAAACTAGAACAGCACACAAAATTTACGAAGCAGTCAATGCACAATTCTGGCGAGCTACATTGCTTCTTTTATGTGTGCATACATGCTTTTATAATGCCAGAATAAAAGTGATAGTTGACTTTATGACTTGGATAAAATTTTCGTATACATGATTCACGAGGGAGAAACTGAAAGGAAATGGATAGAATAGGGTTCGTGAGCTCTACCCTTATATACACCGTGATTCATTAGTTCAGGGCCAATTCACTTCGAAGGCGCGCCCCCAATATTTTCTAAAACTTTTGCCTGAATGAGTATAGTCATCATTCGATTGTCGAAAGCCACTCAATTTCATTTTTACATCATAATATAGACGCACGCCAAACCGAAAAATGAGGTCACACAACATTCACCATTCACTTTTACTCCTTAATAATCAAAAACATGACATATGCTGTCATTAATTCGATTGGAAATATAATCCAACTTGTAACATACTATTTTGCATATAATGATTCGTTTGTTTGTATGTGGTAATGTTACTTTGAAGTACTTCAAACAAACCAAAATAAAAGGCGTCCACCTTTTCTTTTGCTTGCGTTGTGCACAATACCACGTAGATATTAATATTCAACATACGTTACGCTTGTTGAGCAAAGAATTCCGTGTGAATTCCTTTACGAATGCTGTCGCTAACAAAGAAAATCTGACGCTTCGATCTTGCTGCAGAGATCTATATATATAATACCAATCAAGACGATCTTCGGACGTAAAAACGACACGTCGCGATTTTTATTCTCATCTTCGTGAGAAAACATTAAAGCCTGCTGACATATTCTCTCGTCTCACCGTATCACAATTGCGGCAGATAGTTTCACGCACATATGTTCATGTACAGATATGTGTTTTCTGTCGACTCTTAAATATATGAACATTTTGATAAGTAGTGCTTCCGCGATTGTGCATTTATCAACTCACGAAAAAAATAATGGAATTAATTGATAGGAAATTTATATACCGTTAGAATAAATTCAACACTTTTATTTCTCCACTAGTGAGATAATTCCTACCTATATAATAGAACTAACGCCTACCGCTATCAGAACTCAGCTTGGCTACTCTTTCATTATCCTTTTTCTGTTCTGTACATAGAAAACTACTTGCACACATTTTTTCTTGCGATTTGGTTATAAGTTTATGGGTGCTATCGAGCACAAGATCAACTTAGTCAACAGCAGTGGAGTGGTCGGTGGTATGCCTAGCATAGCTTTGTACAATCATCTCTCGCTGTCGACCCTCACATTCCTCGCGAGGCCATTTGTTACGCCACGTGCTCCATAACGGATAACCACAATTTATATACTCTTCGGAATCAATGTAAAGCACGATCGAATCAAATAGCCTCGAATAATAAAAAAATCCAAGAGTAATGCGTATTTATTTTTGCATATCGGATAAAAGAGCAATAAAAAAATATGAGAAAGAAAATATGCGATGGGAGATGAGTATGAAAAATACTGTAACGGAGGAGAAGCGACATAGCCGAGATATCTCGATGAATAAGGCAAGACGATGATATCAACATTGCTTTTATGCATTAGCTCAATAATTCATAAACACTTGAAAACTTTCCAATTTAATCTTGTTTATCATGAGCAATTGAAGATGTTTCAACTTTCATTGTGTGTATATCGAGAAACCGATTTGAATGTAGCACTCAGACATTTGTTCTGGTTTGAATTATGGATCACTGAGATAAATTCCGATAAACTTAGTTTGGTGAGAATTTTTGTAGACACAAAGGATATTTTTACATTTGAAATTACTGAGCAGTGGATGGTTTCAACATTATGACAGGAATAATTACAATGATGAGACGGAAGTAATTTATACCAACGACAAATATTTACAAATAGTAAATAATTATTTCTCTGAAGTTACAACTGAAGAAATATGCGTCACGTTTTGTACAATCTAAAGGAGTCGCGTTAACTACTTGCAAAACTAATTACTTTACTGCTGATATAAAGAGAACTATTGATATTGATATTGGTGGTGTATAAAATTTGTTACTATTGATCCCTTTCACGATTGTAATGACACGAGATAGAAACTACTTCAACGAGTGCCAATCACAAATTTTCGTTCAATTATCTCCATATACAAATGTGTCATACACGCGACGTTCTCAAACGAGGTTCATTCAACTTCACTCAACATTAAACATTTTAATCGCTAAAAATAAAAAATATGTTAGTCAATAAGGCATCTATACATATTTATAAAGTGCGGCTGGTTTATAGGTCTACTTCATCTGTAATAAAAGCCAATTAGTATGTGTGCGGGAGATCGTGTCAAAAAATTTTTAATGCATGTGAATATTAAATAAATTTTATTGCAAACATTATCCCACGGCGATTCATATATAAATATGTGAATTTATACATTAAAATATCTTTGACTAATAAACGTTTGTGACTTCAACGTTAATTTATTGCGAGAATAATTAATTGAGGAAAGAAAATGATTCTTCTGAAACTTCTTCTGTCCTGTGGTATTGCAATTCTTTATGTGCATGTCTGTAGTGTAAACCCACCTCACCCAACACGCGAATAAGAAACAACTTGATGGCATGCGATGCGTGAGCTATATGTAATGTAAGGTTCAAGGTTTTTCAAGGATTTAAATATCTGTTGGTTGGACATATTGTGGATGGTGGACGGAAGTATAAATACCAATGAGTTTTCGTTCTAGTCTGGTGGTCAGAAATACACGCATACACTGATGTGTAAAAACTGAGGGCTGTTCAAGGACACATGAAGTGGTGTTTCCATTCTGTGTGAAGGGATTCATGGCTTGCCAAGTGATCCTGTGAACGAGCGAGGAAGCAACTAAGTACAACATAATACCTATGTGTGTTTTCCGACAGCAATTTCAATCGTGTGTCATTAGTTCCAGGATGCACATACAAATACAGTGATGGTTATTATTCATAGAAAATGGAAGTGAAGAAATAATACTTCATCGATAAGTATTGAGGTTGACTAATGAATCTAAATGGGTTCTGTATCTGTTTGTCTTTCTATATAATGGTCGATGAATCAGTTTTAAGGAGAAATGTATGAGCGTGCCAGAGTGTCACAGGCTATTAGTACGGTCGATGACGTGTTGTTGTTTGAGTAGTCTAGACAATAACACCAAGTGCAAAGGTGGATTTTTGTTTTCAAATCATAACGATTGATATGCTGAAAATTAATTATTTTCTGGTATTTGTATATAAGTATTGAAAAAATAATATGTTGAAAGTCAGGGAAGGAGAGACAGGTATTGCATCATGTTTCTGGTAGTCCTTTCACTCCTTTTACACAGTGAGCAATGGCGAATCGTTGGATAAATCAAGCTTTAAGGTGCAAATATATATTGAAATTGCAAATTATTTCACTGCTGTTAATTGATATCATAGCAGTAGAGATACAGATGATTTGCTCTCTTGCAATGTTGCTCTGATATGGAATGAAACGCCCAGGCGTTTCAGTGTGGAGTCGAGCAAATATGTTGAGCGTAGAATATGTGAACAAAATGTGAAGAACTTCTATAACACTGAGTATTTGTTCTCTCATTTGTTATGCTATTTGAGAAAGATTGAGGAGTCTCTGTTTATTTTTGTTTTGTCGCTACCGCAAATGCTATCAGTCAAGGCACGAAATTTCTTGGACCATCTTCTCTCACGCAATGACAATATTCCTCAAGGAGCATTGGCATTCAATACAACTATACGTACTTCATCCGCAATGTCGTCGCCGTCGTTTCCCCTTCGATTTCTATATAGATGTGTCTTCCGGCTTCTAACTAATCGCATCAAGTTCCCTTCCAACATAAATTTCGACCAGAAATACATAATTCAACCACATCTAACTCCTCATGGGAACACGTATAGAGTTTCATTTTATTTAATCATAAAGAGGTTTCTTATGAAGTTTCCGGTGTTAATAAACTGAATATATACATGTGCGTGGGTTTAGATCGATGATGTCAGAGTAATGGGAATTGAATTGAAAAAGAAGGTGGAAACCAGTAACAGAGTCCTTGATATTATCACATAAAATTTTCGTGAGTGCATATGGGTACATTCATTTGTGAATTATATTACATTGCGTTACCGGAATTTGTTAATCATATGACCTCACGAGGCCATTTCAAAATGTGTCTACACGAAAACAAAAAACCCACGCATATCATATATTTTGACTTTTCAAACTAACCTTCGAAGTGAATTTTAATTTGGCTCAATTGATAGAATGTCCAAACATTTACATTCATAATACGCCCGCAGCAAATTCTTCCGTGTTTTTTTTTATATACCTCATATTTATTGATGTTTTAAATGAACAAGGAAGATAATTGGATACAGTTTCATTTGACAACATGATAATAATTCGATATAACAATAGAATAAATATACTAAAAAACATGGATGGGGAAAAAGTACCTAAAAAAAAACGCACCTACAGTTGACATAACAGCGCATGTGTTTATTGTGCATATAGAGACAACGCTCGTTCGAAAATCAGAAAGCAAATACTTCTACGTATAAGCACATATATGAAAATTGTGAAAATAATAACGACGTTCGCGAAAGTGAGCTTCACGCGCCGCTGATTTTTTTCTCTATGTGGTTGTGTGTTGTGGTATACCGATGAGACCACAATGTTTGGATCGCTCATCACGACCTGGTGATGTTGAAAAACTAGCCACGTGGGAATTTATTATTCACATGCAATAGAATTTCATTCTCGTATGTGAGCATTATCACCAGGTGGAAGAATAAAAAGTTATCACCATTCTTATACTATTTGTCGCTTGTTGGAACGTAATGGATCCGAATACCAACATTCTCACTATTCGTCAAGTCGAATGATTGTATCATATTTTTATTGACAGAATACCACCGAATGGAAATAATAT
The DNA here is from genome assembly GCA_018881525.1 of Meteorus sp. PSUC_FEM 10030008. Lineage (NCBI taxonomy): Eukaryota > Metazoa > Arthropoda > Insecta > Hymenoptera > Braconidae > Meteorus > Meteorus sp. PSUC_FEM 10030008. The sequence continues at coordinate 67,221 of JABMBR010012069.1, read as the reverse complement.
CCCATCACATTTGTGCAAGTGTGTTAGATCTCACAATCGACTTGGCGTTAACACACATGTATCGTATATTATGCATACATTATTGTACACATACATTTATATTCTCCGTACCAGACGGTACACGGTTGCATACGTTTTTATATTGTATATTGATATTACATAATCTTTCTCGTGTTGTTCAAGGTACACTTGAAGTATGGAGAATAGTAATAAGCATGTATACTGATCAAAATTGGTCTCATCACCATTCTTCAGAAGAATTTCCTTCACATGATGATTGAAATGAAAAAAACAAGTTGAGAAATATGAATCTGTGAAATGTATTTTTGACATCGATGTGTTTATCTTCCAGTAGACTCAATGCAACGACAATTCTTGGAGTTTATTCGTGACGGAGAATGTGTGTGCGCTATGAATAGAATCGAATTGATTCAAATTGATTTAGAAATGCAAATTTCAAGTGGAATGTGATCCATTTATCAACACACGTGGGATTTGAATATATACATGCATAAACATGCTTTATACTTATTCAAATTTCCCCTCGTACTATTTTGTATAATCCAATAATTACTCATTACGTGGAACGCGAAGGCAATTGCGCAGCAAGGCGCCTCTTCAGTTGCATTGAACGATACTTGATGGAATGTTTGAGCGTACACATTGGAAAGTATGTAGAGTTGTAATCATATAAATTCCTGTACGTAATCATTCAAAAGCCAGAGATTGTTCGTTATCATTATTAGTTTTTTTAATTTCCATCATATTCAGCTTCTATCTCTCCTCCTTTCTGTAGATAAAGAGATATATATTGCTCGTTTTTTCGCCTCATCAATCAAGATGTCAACAGTAATTTATTGTGTGAATTGAATTAATTCCATGGCTGTTCAAAAATAGAAATTAACTATCTATCTGTGTTGATTATTTTCGTAATGACGTTGATTTATCATTGTGAATTTTTCGCAGTCCTTCGTATTCGTGGTTTTTTCTTATTTTCAGTGACAATAGTTTCTCAGCAACTGGCGCATTTAATAATAAATTGGTCACAGGTTTGTCTTTTTGTGAGTCCAAGTTCTAGTCGACATAAAATATTGTAACAAATACACACTTGAAAAGTTTGACAGTTATCGTTTCTTGCCGCCACTCTTACGCCCTCTTCCCCTTCCTTTTCCTTTGCCTTTTTTACCATTCTTCTTTTTCTGCATGAGTTCGCGCTGCTTTAAAATTTGTTCCGGTCTTTTCAGCTCTGATTTTAATTTATCCTTCATTTTTTGATTATGACGCGCCCAATGAGTGTTAGGTGTGGTTTTATCTGAAAATAGAGAAGTAAAAAATAGGATACATGAATGAGAACGTTATAGAGATAAGAAAAAAATGTATCTGTATTGGGGAAAAAATTGATATTGATAAGGGGCGACAAGAGCTTCCGGTAAGTGGCCCTGTCCCCTTCAGGAAGTGCTTTCAGTGACGCGAATTCACCGAATATGAAGGTCCTCGCCAGTCTCTTTCTATTTTGAGATTCGTGTTGGAGCTCATGTACTTCCTCAACCATTGTATCAGCGAAAACACAGATGCATTGTTTCATGGTCCCTTGCGTACATACGAATCTTATTATCGATTTGAGTCACGATTGTGTCTTCAGTCCAATCATAAAGGTCTTGTTCTCAATCACTAATGTCTTTCTATCTCCGTTCGTCAGTGTGTTTTCCATATTAAAACCGTAACTCTTATGATGCCCGTCATTTGAGAAATGATACAAGTCTCTTATCTCTACATCATTTCAGGTCGAGGATATCTATGCCGATAAGATCATTCTCTTGAGAATGAACAGTGAAATCATTGACAGAAACAAATATTCGACTGAAAAATTTTTTCGCTGCAATTGTTTTCAAACTGAATGGAAAATCGTCAAGTTTACTAAGTGAATTTTGCACCAATTATAATTCCACATTGTCGGATATACGTTTCGAATATAAATGAACAAATATAGAACTGGAAGTAGTATAGAATAAATTATATCAACTTCTTATATCCTTTGGCATTATAAATGTAGTTAATGTTAATCTTTGTTCGGAAATCTTTCTACATTCTCAAGGGCACTGTCCTCCTCTTTGGAGTGTCGTAAAAATCTCATAAATGCTATGGGAATTCTCATAAACTCAGTTACCACCCCTTGCGTGTACAGCGTGATCAATGGAGACGTTATGGTCTTGATGAATATAACAGTGTTTAGTTGCATTTGTGGAATGCATCACGAGAATAAGTGCATGCATCCACAGGCGATAAGCGAATATGTACGTGCAGAATTCAGAAAGTGCATCAACGTTAAACGATCAAGGTTCATTTCATTAAGAGACACTTGATTGTGGGCATGGATATTTGTTTAAATTACGGATGATTTTAATTTATATTTTCCAGTTATATGAATAACTCTGGTAATCAGACATTCCGAAAAAAATTCATTCGAATGGCTGGTAGAGACAAGATTATCAATATTCCGAATAAATTATCATAAACTCGGCTGGTATCACAAGTCTACATTATGAATTATCCCAATAACTGATGAGCGTTGAGTATCGTTTATTATAGAGTACTCTGAATAATTTTATGACTGGCAGTTATCCCGCGAATGTGAGATTTCTACGTAAAATAATCAAATGAATTCATCTATATCGACGATGAAGATATTGCGTTATAACCACTGTTGGCACTACTACTTCCTCGTTGCGATTATCCTATACATTCGCAGTTGCGTTGACAAAAGTCCGTGATCAAATGAATTAGCTCCGAATGGTAGATAGATCAATGACCTGCTTCCTGCTTTTGAAATGCTCGCGGCAGAATTGAACCTCAACTTGCATCAATTTGTAACACAGAATTGTCAAGCGGCCGAGTAAAAATAAACTCATCGTTCTGTCCACATCCTCGCGTTCTCATTACGCACCATGTTACTCAAATAGTTGGAGCTATGTCTGATAGTAACCCGTCATAATCATTTTCGTCTCTCTTCTGACTATGTTGGTTGTACGTTTATATGCATAATTCAATAGAATGTGTGCAAATGACATTATAATTCGTTCGGATATGATATAATGACTTGTGAATTGGGAGATCGACGAATTTTTTTCCTACTTACATTTTTTCAATTCAGGCAATTCTTCTTCATCACTTTCATCCTCTCTCGCTTCAACTTTGGTTTTTTCTTTCCATTGTGAATAACGATTGGATTTGTATGTTGCCGGGATCCAGGCACCAGACTCAGTACGAATTTTACGTGTCTTGGCCTCCTGTTGGATTGAGAAATTTTGTTGATATTCGTACCACAATATTACAAAAAATCTGGAAATAATTTACGGGTATTAAAACTTACAGTGCCTACAGTGACCATCTTTTTCTTCTTCCTGTCCCATTTTTTCATCTGAACTTGTTTTCGCCTTGTATCTTCATTGTCAGCAGTTAATTCCATCTGCATTCGTTCAGCATCTGACGTGAAACTATTTACTGCAAGTCTGAAAACGAATCACACATTAACCATTAGTAATTATTAATGTTTACAACTGATAGTGCGAATTGAAAAACAACGAGACGACTTACCCGTCCTCTGTATGTTTGTCTGCTGCTGAATATGGTATATAAAATTCGTCATCGCGAATTTTGGTACGTTGTTTCTTTTTTGGTTTCCTGTATAAGTCATCTAATTTCCTTTTTTTTGGTACAATTATTTCATTGAATGTGTCACTAATATCACTTGCACTACACGAAGCTAATACTGGTGTTTCCTTTTTCTCTTCAATAACATTCGTTTTCGCTTCGCGTTCGGATTCTCGTCGTTTGAAATTTGTGATAGCTTCTTTATGAAACGCGCGTTTTGTTTTCATAACTTTATAGTCGACTGATGATGGTTTCATTCCAATTTCAAATATCGTCTGTAATCAGACAGGAATGAATTAAGAAAAAAACTTCATGACACGATGAGGACGCAAGTTGATTCATCTTTCAGATGACTTACACCTGGTGGTCGATATTTCTTCATTTGAGACAACAAATCAGCAGCTTTCGGTGCGAATTCAGAATATTCTGGTGCAACACCCGCATCGGATATATTTATTTCCTTAACCCTTTTTACACTTTCAGTGGAAGCGCCTGGCCTCGAACGTATATATTGTTCGTATGCATTTTTACAAACATTTTTCATATTACTCTGTTTGAAAATGAAAGAAATACTTTGTCAGAGAAGTTACACAAATAAATTGCCATAGAGGAGAAGGACTTCATGAACTTACAAGATCTGTATTAGTATCGTGCCAGCCTATTAATTCAGAAAGTTCTTGTTCGATCATAGACGGCGGCAATTTGCCAATAGCACCCTCGATACTTTTATTAGCCCCAGTGGGCGGTACAATCGTCAATTGTTTACCGAGAAACATATGCAAATCCAATAAATATGCGAACTCATCAGGTGAGACTATATTGTACGCCGTTCCAGTTCGACCTGCACGGGCGCAACGTCCTGGAAAAGAAAGAATTGTATAACTTCATCGATTCAAAATTAAGCATCTCATGTCCCTCGAAGCATCATTCCAGTTGTTATCGAATCCACTTACCCACTCTGTGTACGAAGAGTTTACTCTTTGCAGGAAAATTGAAGTTGATAACATAGTCTAAATGTGGAATATCGATGCCTCGGGCAGCCACATCTGTTACAATTAGAACTCGAGCTGTTTTATTTTGAAACTTTGCTGTATTTATTTTACGTGCAGTGGCATCCAAGTTTGAATAAATGAATGTATTTGTAATATTAGCAAGATCTAAAACCTGTTGGAATTGATAAAAATTCATGATTAATATCGAATTCTTCTGTAGGATATTCGAAAATTCAATTATTTTTTCCAACGAACATACCATGTGGATATACTCAACGTGATGCTGTGTTGCTGCGAAGATGATTGATTGTGAATCTTTTTTTATGATGTATTTTAGTAAACAGAGGAGGACTGCAATTTTCTCATCAGGTCGACATGTGATGAATGACAGTTCTAATTCATTGGGTAATTTACTTTCAACATCAAGACGAATCAAGATCGGATCACTCAATCCAGCTTTCGCAAATTCTACAAGTACTTTCGGTAGAGTTGCAGAGAATAGCAATGTTTGTCGCCCTTCTGGTAAACGATTCATTATTTCATGAATCTGTTCACCCCAACCCATTTCAAATAATCTGAAGTTGAACAGTTAGACGTTATAAATATTTGCCTGGTGCAGTTGTCATACATCGTCATATGTAGTAATTACCTGTCAGCTTCATCGAAAACAACGTATTCAATGTTATTGAAAGTTAAATCCATCTCTACACAAATATGGAGCAATCGACCAGGTGTTCCAACTATGATATCAGGATTTCCATGCATAACTTCGAATTGTGTATCCATGCTATCACCACCCAATATAGCTACAGCTTTCAACCCAGTATATTTTCCTAATTCTTTAATGAATTTTAGAGTCTGCAACGCCAATTCCCTTGTTGGTGATAATATTAATGCTCTAGAACCAGTTTTAGCTTGCCTTGCTTTAAGTTTTTCGAACATAGGTATCAAAAAGCACGCAGTTTTACCGCTACCAGTTCGCGCCATAGCAACAACATCTCTCCCCTCTAATGCTAGTGGAATTGTCTGAAAAAATGATAATATTTCTTATTTATCAACGATATGGATGAAACTTTCAGAGGCATATTTATTCAGGGAATATGTAGCACATTTTCATCTGTTAATAATAAAAGCATCGGAAGGGGCGAGAACCACAGTTTTTTTTGTATTATTCGTTTGCTGCGAGAGAAAAGTGATGGAACATATCATCTCAAGAATCAAACAACTCTTCAAAAATATGGAATAAAACGAAAAGAAGTATCACCTTTCTCTGAATAGGTGTTGGAATTTTATAACCTCTTTTCATTATCCCATTATAAACGGGATAACTCAAGCCCATGCCTTGAAATCCACCGGATTTCTTTGTACTCGTTTTTTTATTAGTAAATCCATCTTCGTCATCACTAGGAGCTTCAGTTGGGTTTCCAAATCCAATAATTTCCGTGTCCTCCATTCTATTTTTCAATATACAAATAAACTATCTGAAAATATATATATTTTTTTGGTTAGAATCGCAAACACGTGATAGTAGTACAGATATTCAGCTATATTCATACACCTACGCCGATCAGTTCATTTGAGAGAACCTGTCGGCCAATTGTGGAATTAAATTTTTGTATATATTCAGTTCCAAATTCATGAGGATGAATTGAATAATTATTTGATTGTAATACTATGGTCTGCCGTCCCAGCAATTACAAAATAGAATAAAACTTATGACGAATATGAGAATATCATACCCTAGATAATTCAATAATGTGTCGAATTCATAATCCGTAATAAGCATCATACTATACAGTTAATGTCGACTTTCATAATTATAGCTAATTCAGAGTTCGCAGTGTATTGTCGAGTCGACGACCACACGTACACACATACAGGAAGAGTCATGGCCTTGCGCATTGGGCACACGTACGCATATATAATTTGCAAAATCACAATCATATGCGCTCGAATGTTTCAACTTAGATGATCTTGTGCGACGAGTATTCGCCATCTTACCTTGTTAACAAATTTTTGAATGCAAACATTATTATGCAATGGACACTATTCGATGATTTCAATTTATAATATTGAAATGAGAAGGTAGAAGCAATTTTTCAAATGGAGCCGGAATTAATTCTTATTTCTCCCCAACCACTCAAGTTCTATTGATCGGCTGGAGATAATTATTTTCAAGCCAATATTTCATTCATTTATCATGAATAACTCCACGACTCATACGAGTAACGATAGGAAAGGATGCTGGATTTGTTATACGATAATGGAAAAACATCCCCATTCATAGCATTCACTTTCAATTGAAATTTTTAGTGAATGATCATTGTGAAAAATTTGAATTACGCGGGCACATCCCTGAGGCGGGCCCCGTGGACCCCGTGGCGCGTTGTTGTGATCTAACATGGCGGAATGTGGTGTTGTGGCTATTAAGTGTCTACGTCAATTTTAGAATAATATCGTGAGCAGGGTTAAGCAATAACGACGATGTTCGATTATCGTGTATTTCCCAAAACTTCTGATAAATAAACCCACTAATCATAAATCCATTTTATTCACCGTGTGTTGGGTGTAAAAGACGGATTTTATTCGCGTGCCACGGGACCGCTCTCACAAATTGTACACAGCGGTGCGCAAGGGTATAACATTATTCAGTGGGGTTATTCCTGACTGGCTCGTAAATTATCAATCCTCGCAGTTACGTTATGAAGTTTCGGTGTCTGTCGTTACGTTAAATACGTAATTACAAAGTGCCGTATACGAATATTAACAATAGAAAGATTTAATTCGATATTATTAACGTTATTTCCCGCGCCCGCCGAACGTTTTTCTCATTGAGTGAAGAAGGCATTATATATCATACTTGGAAGCGGGCTTATGCAACGATACTGCATAAACATACCACAATTGTTGTAAACAAATAAAAGGGAGCAGAAGAAATTTTTTTACCAAGATCTTTTTTTATCTGGCAGATAGTCTTTTCAACGTTGGTTTAGTTAAACAAGATATATATGTGTGTATGATCGCCGGCTGTTCATAAATGTTCAGTACCGTTATACTCCAATATCGTGCAAAAGGGCAAGCATTTGAAACGTACACATTTACTCTTGTATCAGAGCAACCTGGCAACGTCAAGTGGATTTACATCTGTACGCAAATACAACGGTTGTGAGCTGTTTCGACGAAATATCATCAGTGCCATTAGGTGACTGTGGTTCACAAAGTCTCAATGATAATTTTGGATCACATTGAATGTCGTGACAGAATATCGTTCATTACACATGAATTCAGTAACAATGCCATTCACGTAATATTATCAGAGACAGAATAGTAGTGAATTTTTTTGGTTTGGAAAAATTTTTTGTTTGCATAAAGGAAAAACTGACAAATTGTTACAAATACGTGCAAACAGAGAAAAAACATAAACAATGTTGTTCCATTTTGAGTATGCTTGTTGTGCCAGCAATATTCATTCATGTGAATGAGATTGGAGAGAAAGGAGAACAGAAAAAACGAACTATATTGAATTTAAATGAATATTAATTTCTTAACCATAAAATTCAATTTAATTCCGATTTAATGTAGATAGTTCATTAGAAACGTATAGTTGTAATACATACTACATCGTGCAAAAGGAGAGGACAAAGAGGAATTTTTGAAACAGGTCGTCATATTGAAAATTGGGGATAATTGTGGAAATATCAGTGTGAATGAAATTGAGGTTAAAGGAATGCTAGTTCGGCAGCCATAATACAGGAAGAACGTTCAGTGCGATTTGTATAATTGTAAAACAAACAGAAAATGACTGACACGAGGAGAAGAGTGAAGCTCTATGCTTTAAATGCAGATAGACAGTGGGATGACCGTGGTACTGGTCATGTTTCTTCTTCATATGTAGACAGATTGAAGGGAATTTCATTGTTAGTGAAAGCTGAGAGTGATGGTTCTGTATTGTTGGAGAGTAAAATTCAGCCTGATACAGCATATCAAAAGCAACAGGTTTGTAATTACCTCACTATTAAATTTTTATTTTTCATACTCTTCGGCAGTCATATCTATAAATAATGAGAGTATATATTCCTTCTGTTCGATCATGTTCCAGGACACACTTATCGTATGGTCCGAAGGCGATAACTTTGATTTGGCGTTGAGTTTTCAAGAGAAAGCGGGTTGTGACGAGATCTGGGAGAAAATATGTCAAGTTCAGGGAAAGGACCCATCAGTCGAAATAACACAAGATATTGTCGAAGAGTCCGAAGATGAACGTTTCGATGATATGTCTGATTCGGCACCACCAATAGAACTACCACCATGTGAATTGGGCCGGCTTGAAGATATAAATGAATTAATTGGGAATTGTTTGTCAACGCCAGTTAGAAAAGAAAAGTTAGCAATGGCATTAGAATCAGAGGGTTATATCAAGAAACTCCTCAATTTATTCCACACATGTGAGGATTTAGAAAATATTGAGGGTCTCCATCATTTATATGATATATTCAAAAATATTTTCCTACTTAACAAAAATGCACTATTCGAAGTAATGTTTAGCGAGGATGTTATATTTGATGTGGTTGGTTGTTTGGAATATGAGCCTTCATTACCTCAGCCGAAACGGCACAGAGAGTATCTTCGTCAGTTAGCAAGATTCAAACAAGCAATTCCAATAACAAATGCCGAATTATTAGCTAAAATACATCAAACTTATCGTGTCCAATATATACAGGATGTTGTATTACCAACACCAAGTGTATTCGAAGACAATATGCTCAGTACATTGAGTAGTTTTATATTTTTCAATAAAGTCGAAATAGTGACTTTGATACAGGACGACGAAAGATTTTTGACGGAATTGTTTCGGCAATTAACAGATGAAGCGACCTCTGTCAATAAACGACGTGACCTGGTATTATTCCTGAAAGAATTTTGCAATTTCTCGCAGAATCTCCAGCCCCAAGGCAAAGAGGCGTTCTATCGTACCTTAACTGCCCTTGGTATTCTACCTGCACTTGAAATAACACTAGCAATAAATGATGCTCAAACAAAAACCGCGAGTATAGATATATTAACGTATATCGTTGAATACTCACCGAGTGTCGTCAGGGATTATACATTACAACAAATTAATAACACCGAACAGGATCAAATGTTGATCAATGTCATTGTAGCACAGCTTGTTGGTGATAATGATCCCGAACTGGGAGGAGCTGTACAATTGGCTGGTGTCTTACGTTTGTTACTTGATCCTGAAAATATGATGGCTTCCGTCAATAAATCCGAGAAGACTGACTTCCTCAATTATTTCTACAAGAACACCATCGTCACATTGATTGAACCATTATTGGCTAATACAATCGGTGATAAACCAGCACATGAAGACTATAGGACGGTACAGCTATTGGGATTGATTCTCGAGCTATTGTCATTCTGTGTTGAACATCATATGTATCAAATTAAGAATTGCATTTTAAATAAGGATTTGTTGAGACGAATATTGATTCTTATGAAATCTACACACACATTTTTAGTATTGTGTGCATTGAGGTTTATGAGAAAGATAATAGCACTCAAAGATGAATTTTATAACAAATATATTATTAAGGGAAATCTATTCGCACCCGTCTTCGATGCTTTCGTGAGAAATAATGGTAGATACAATCTTCTCGACTCGGCAATACTTGAAATGTTCGAATTTATCAAATTGGTAATTTAATCACTATATTAAAATTAAATGTCAATCACTACATGGTAATTTTTGAATTTTCATACTGATTAATTGTTGCATGTTGCAGGAGGATATAAAATCATTATGCTCGCACGTGGTTGAGAATTTTTTGAAAGAATTGGAAGCAATCGACTATGTTCAGACATTTAAGGCATTGAAAATGAGGTACGAACAGCACCAAGATAAGCTCAAGGATCGTGATCGAGCTACTCTTGAGAGGTATCTCAATATTAGTGGGGAGCAAACAATCCACTGATACACATTGCAATACATTTTTTCAGATAGAACATTCTGAACATAATCTTAATTTTGTTCATTTTTCAATTTATTCATAGCGTGCCATCAATATTGAGAAGTAGTAGATATCGTCGGGACCAACGACAATTAGATGAGGATGAAGAAATGTGGTTCAATGAAGAAGAAGATTTCGATGAGGGTGAAGCGGTTGTGCCCGCAGCAGCCGCAGATCTTGTACCACCGGCTTCAGCAAAGAAGCAACCACCAAGTCCCAATTCTGGATCCAATCCAATCCCAGCTGATTCAAAAGGTCAACAACAGCAAACGGTACTGAATAATAATACCGCGAATAACACCACGTCAACGCAACAATCACAAGTCAATAGTAGTCTAGCAGCGGGAAATGAGTCGTCTATCTCAGCGGGTATAATTGCTGGATCCACGGACGGAGCGGAAAAAGCTGGAACGACAGTTTTCAAAAAAGTAAATTCAGTCTCATTCACATTGGATAACTTTTCTTTTGTGTTATATCGATGGAGTGAGTTTGTAATACATTTATCATGTTTTTCAGGGCCTAGTGGATTACGAAGGTGATTCCGATGAGGAAGATGACGATTCTGAATTGAGTCCAATACCCAAGAGACAACGGCTTTCATAGTAGATGAATAATCGTCGTTGTAGTGCAGCAGCGAAAGTGCTGCGATTATCGATCGCCGTCGCTGTTATTTCCCCACTAAGATTAACTCAAGTTGATCCAATGTTGTTTTGATCTATTGTTATACACAAAAAAATGGATCAAAGCTGCGGAGCTTGGGAATATCTAATAACGAAATTGAGTAAATGAGAATAGGAGTGGTATAGAGAGAGAAAAGCGAAAGAGAGATAAAGTTCTTGCGCGCGTCTTTTGGGGAATGATTTATATTTTTTAATCGTAGTGTGTGGTGGACGTTTAATACGCCTATCTGTGCTAAATATTGTACAGTTCACAAACAAAAATGAGGAGTAAATCGTAATGGAGCAGTCACGAAAAAGAAAAGACAAAATGGAAGTCACCAAGGGAGATTGGGGAACACTTACATACATGCACACAGGCACGCAACGAGAAAAAGAGAGGAATCTAGAACGATATTAAAACGGAGTGGACGAATTGGAAAGTATGCAGGCTGGTATGGAATAAATATATGGATTTGTAAAACAAAGAATAACTTTGAACTTTCTTAATAAGGTAATTAAGAATTTACACGCTAATTGTACGACTTATGATGTGTAAAGAGGTAGTAAATATGAAGGTAAACCGTAGTTCATTCCAATGGTTTAGAATGTCCTCACACGCTGAAAGTAACATCACGCTTGTTTGTTTCCTTTCTTTATATTATTGTATTGCCAATCGATCAGAGAAAATTTAAGCGATCGAGAAAGGAAATTATTATTATCGAAATATTCTTTTTAGTTTCCGAAATAAAATTGGAGTTAATTTATGACAACTCGGTACATCAAATCATGGATTCAATGGATCTAATATTCCATTTTTTTTCTGTATAATTCAAAATTCTTAATAATATAAATCGAAAATCTATCCGAAAAAATTTTTAGTCAATGTCGAGTTAGTCAAATATCTTTTCTATATCTGTTTTTATATGAATGATTAGATCATGTATTCCTGGTGGAGAATTTAGTAGTGCGCGATGAAAAAATCACAGTTCGTTGTGCTGATACAGTTTTCAAATCATCAAAGTGCCAAAAGGAGACATTTTCGTGCCTGGCAATCGCTTCGGTGATAATTATTTCTATGAAATTTCTGGTTCTTGCGTCTCAGATTCAAATATTATCGGCAATAATTGCATACTCTGCCTCATGCATATATTCTGAAAACTGACATAGTGTGATCATCACTCTTATCATCTTGCAGATACATAATTTTTGGGTTTCCCTCCGTTCCCTTCCTTTATCATTATTCGTATTATTATGTTTATTATTATTAATACTATATAATTATTATTCCTCTAATAATTCTGACGGCGTAACCTCAGAATACCTCCCGCGATGGATAAACATATTGTGATGAGATAAATACGGACAATTTTTGTGTTCGATTTTTTATTAACTTGAATACGAAGCCATTTCTGCGCTATGATATTATTTTCGGCGACAATTTTTCTAAAAAAACAATAGAAATTTCAGCTAGAGACCAGTTGTGTAAGTTAGTGTACAGAATTTTTTAACAGGTTTATTATTAATCATATAAGAAAATATTTCACTTGTCACACCACGAACCATCGCAAATACTGTTGGACGTGCTTAACTGCTGACTGTGAAAGAAAATTATCAATTATATAATGTGAACGATATAAATCTTTAATGCCCGAGTTATGTACATATATAACACATATATACATCCACACACTCATAGACACATATGTGCGAACCGGATTTCATAATAATGCGTGTATAAAAAGGCTAACAACATAATTGGTTAAGTTAGATACATCAGATGCGAAAAGAACAACACACTAGACGTGTTTTACTCTGTCTGCAATTTATTTGCTAATGAAAAGCAAATAAATATATTATTGCTGCTGCGTTATTGAAATTCGAGACAAAAAAGAACAATGTTAGTAAATAAATTGAACAAAAAAAAATGAACAAATTGAATATTATCTATGAAAAAAGAAAATGAAATTGAGATAGATAAGTAAAAAAATTACTGTGGAGAGTAATTGTTTGAGAGTGTATAACATGAACCATCCGCGCTTAATTCAATTCAGACCCTGTTGTTGATCATGTTTTGACGTTCCCTTGAAATAAAGAAACAAATGAAAACCTATCATTGAAAGTACATGATATGTACAGAGGAGAAAATACATTAAAATCCGAATGGCAGTAAATATTTGTTAGGCACATATAAAGAAATTTTACTATGCTAATGAGACGAAAGTGCAAGTATGTAGTGTACGATGTCAATAGAGAAGTTTTATTTTTGTAAATAAATCTTACATAGGTATACAATCTGCCGAGAGGAATGAAGAGAGACATGAAGAAAAATTATTGCATAAGCACGTTTTTTGTAAAAAAACAAATATATATTACACATGGAAGAAGAAAAGAAAGAATATTTCGGCACAGTCTAAAAATATTTTCGGCCAATCGAATGATAATTGAATTTTATCTCCAACAGCAGAGATTTGGAATATTTTGTGGATGGACACTGATATAATGATGAACACTATAAATTTTACAAACGTTATATCGATATTAATATTAATGAAGGAACATAAGGAAATCAACAACAGTGAAACCTACAAAGTTGCGTTCAGTGTACAATATCATATATTTCCAATACGATTTGTTTTACATAATATATATTATATATATATGTGTATACATCTACAATGAAGAACAAATATTCGTTTCTATCTCGTTCATCTCGTGGATACGAACAGTTTTTATAAATGAGACAAAGAAGTATATGAAGTAATAGAAATGGAAATCCGTGACCTCTGTAATCAAGAAGTGAAATATATACATGTGTGCATCAATGGCGATAGAACGATAAAAGTATAAACGACGACAAAAGAGGAATAACTCGCATTTTATTTTTATGGAATCCGCATAAGCAACAGGGACTCGTACACAAAAATCTGAAACTGAGATAAAGGAAGGAGGATTTGAACCAGCACACTGAAATCTTTTTCGCTCCTGATCCAATTTTTACATCATGAGAGAAGGATATGAGAAAGAAAACTCTAGATACTGTTTAATTTTCCACTATGAATCTTGTACGCTCCAAATGAATTTGCAATGAAGAATATAGTGATATGAATGCGTGTTATATGAATAAAAGTGTGTTGTAGAAGTGCGAAGAATATTTAATGAAATAAATTTAAATTTAGAAGAAATTGAGATCGCCATTTAGCACCGTGAAACTTGATGACCTCGATATTCAAATAAAAATTATCAGCAATTTGTAACCTCGAGATGAACAAAGGAATACTAGAGGTGAAAGTTTATTGTCCAACAACTTCAGCTTTGAGTCGTGCTGCAAGAGCTTTACGAACTTGAAGAATTGATGGATCATTTGATTGTGGATTCTCGAGATCTTGTTTACCATTCATTGCTGCCTCAGCAACATTTCTGGCTGAACCTGGTCGTCCCTTAGCCATGTGTAATCGCTGATTGCGTGCTTCTTTTTTCATTGCTACGAGTTTGTCACGGCGGGCCTTCAAATAATCCTCTCGTTTTTTCATATCTATTCGTCTTCCCATATCGGTTTCCTAGAACAGAAACACAATTTAGAATGAAATACAGGATACTTGAACGAAATATTTACATTTTCTTTGTCACGTTCAGGCACCAGCGGTATTGTCTTTTTCATCATCGATGGTACGGGCATTTCTTCATCGGGCGGAAATGTGTCAACTTCGTCCTCGCTTTCTTCCTCAACTTTTTCTTGTATTTCGCATCTATCCGTAGATTTTACAGTGGATCTTAATACTTCCGCCAGCGCTGTTCGTTCGTTCTGATACTGATGTTCGAGGCGTTCATGCTCTTCTTCAAAATTTGTATCGATTTCGTCGACATTATGTTCTACTTCTTGCTGAATATGTTTGCTGAAAGTTCACACACTCAGTATTTTCTTGTGTGCAATTCGCCGAATGATTGTCTGCAGTGATACAGGCATATTCTTACTGGATTAATTCTTCCATAACGAGTTCGTCCTCCGCAAGTCCATCTGAACCACAACACAACGAAGCTGGTGTTAAACCAAACTTTTGCTCAATCATATTGAGCGCTTGGAGTTGCAGTTCCAAATTTTTCTGTATCATCATCCGCTTGAATATTTGATATTCGTTCGCTGCCCAAATTTGCTCGAATAGACACTGAAGCAAGAACATCTGTCATTTCATTTGATGTTGTGAATACTGAGTATGAAACAATACCTGTTGAAACTGAACTGGCATTTTTGTGTTCCTATTCACGGTACATGCATGTTCAAATTGTTCAGGTGAAATTCCCATATCTTCCATGTAGCAACCTAGAAGTAAATCAACCAAATTCTTGTATTCCTGATAGGCCTCTCGGTATTCACCACTGTCTTCTGTGTCATTCTCAAAGACTGCAAAAAAAAATACAAATGACCAGTAAAATATCATTTGGCGGGGTCTGATTTTATTATATGGTGCGTCATTCGTGTTTATACTCAGAGATCTTTCTTCAATAAACGTCAGAAGAGGAGCAGACCACACTGGGCCTTGGAGGAAACCCACTAATGAATCAAACACCCAACCACTCTCGTCATGGGCCATGATACTTTCTTTTTTTAAGTGGACTTTGTTGAAGAATCGTAATTAATTATATGCAACTGCACAAGTGCAAC
Source organism: Meteorus sp. PSUC_FEM 10030008 (assembly GCA_018881525.1). NCBI lineage: Eukaryota > Metazoa > Arthropoda > Insecta > Hymenoptera > Braconidae > Meteorus > Meteorus sp. PSUC_FEM 10030008. The sequence goes on along the minus strand of JABMBR010012069.1, from coordinate 51,248 downwards.
TGAAAATTGAAGAAGGGATCGTTGAGAATCTGTGGAACGCACCTAGCGAAGGTGTAACCATGGTGACAGCAACCAAAACATAGTCCTACCATATATATTCTTACTATAGATTGTGACGTAGTAATCTATTCAGAGTGGAATGACCTTTGATGGCAATAATACATTGAAAAATATTCCTGCAAACAATCTTGTAGGCAGTATTGATCTCATTGTCTGTGAGGATGCAGAGAAAAGGAATAAATCACTGTTTCCTATGTAGTCGATTCTCAATTCTCCGGGAATCGAAGCCAGTGCCTTTTGTCAAACTATTCATATTTAATACTTGATAACGTGCAACAATTGTAAAACACCTGTAAGTATTTTTCATGATATCGTTGAGTAACGACTTGAATATTTATCTCTCCTGCTTTATCGACCGGCTTTTGTTATTGTCTGCTTCTCCACGGTACATACTTCCAATGAGAGGTTCACTATATGTCTACTAGGTGATGTTTTATACATACACACAAATGACCAGGTATCGATCTCGGAGTGTTTGGAGCCGGTCTGGTTTTTGTTGGTTATGATTCGTGCCTGTTAGGAGATTTGAACAAGAAAGTAAAAACTAAAATGTCGAAAGTAGCAGCACGTTTGAAATCAGCGAAAAAACTTATGGAGAAGGTTGATCACAGTTCTAAATTACAAACGTATATTCCTGCGGGATTGGCATCACCAAGTCCTCCACTTGGACCCCAACTTGGGCAGGTTAAGTTTTGCTCTTCCGTAAAGAATCATAATTCAAATCAGTAGATGTATGTAAAACTAATTTTTTTCTTATTCAAAATTTAGAGAAATATCAATATAGCTAACTTCATTAAAGATTTCAATGAGAAAACAGCGCATATAAAAGAAGGGATACCATTACCATGCAGAGTAAAAGTTAAGTCGGATAGAAGTTATGATCTCGTAATTTACCAACCTCCATCTACATATTTTCTGAAGCAAGCCGCTGGCATACAAAAAGGAGCAATGTGTTCACGTGTGTATGAATTTTTATGGTAGTAATGTGTAAGAATTAACGTCAATTCCATTTCTAATGAGATAATTTCTGATACAAAGTCTTGGTGAGAATATCCGGGTTATATGATACTCAGGACTAGTTTTTAAGAATTCCACTCTCGTGAAATGAATTCTAATATTGATTTCAGTATTGTCCTAATGTACTGAATATTCAAATGGAGGAGGATCTCGTATATCAAGAGCAATAGAGTCACTTGCAATCATCCATTAATATGTTATATTGATAATCATTGAAAAATATAATTATCAGACTAATTTCATACTAACTTTCTTGATTGAATTACTGGAATGACATCTCAAGAACTAGGACCGAAGTTTCATGAGAAAAACTAGTTCTGAATTCACAGTATTTGGCTAATTGGATTACAATGTTACAGGTGACGAAGTTGCAGGAAAGATAACATTGAAGCATCTATATGAGATAGCCAAAATCAAAATACAAGATCCACCAAATACTTTGTTAACACTGCAGCAATTAACTCAGATGCTCGTGGGTACAGCTAAAACATGTGGAATACAAGTAGTCCGTGATCTGGACGCGGATGAATATGCAAAATTTTTGGAAGAACGTGCGATAGTGGTTGAAGAACAAAGAATAAAACTACAAGAAGCTAAAGAAGCTAAAATGCTTAGAACGAAATGATTCAATAAACTATGGATAGTGTATAGAATGTTTTTAATAAAATTTATTTGTTTGAAATTGAACGAGCTTTTCACATTCTCTAGACAAAATTTATTCTAATGTCAGTTAATTGAGTATTGCAATTATGAGTTTGGATTGGGGAAAGAGAAAGGAATCAATTTTAAAATCATTTCAAGTTTATTGAGAATCATGGAAGATACATGATGTACTAGGGAAACGCATGATTACTCCATGCATTGTATCATTTATTGTTGGGAAATTGTTCATTTCTGCAAGGTTGTTGATGAAGTGTATTAATAATTAATGTTTGCTGAAAGTACAAATGTTACTACATATACTAATTGAATGATGATACAATGATTGATGTTTCTCGATGAAGTGGTATTAAAGTACATATGAATTGAAATTTATCGTTGAATCCCACGCAGCTGTCAAGTCCTGGGTAGATCCCACGCCGCTGTCACAGGATGTCCCACGCCGCAGTCAAAGGAAGTCCCACGCTGCAGTCAAACAAAGTCCCACGCCGCAGTCAAACGAAGTCCCACGCCGCAGTCACAATGTCCGTCCGTCTCTTATTATATTTTTACCTCCGTTTCAGGTGCATCACTTTTTCACATTTGTTCGTAACACGTGTCTCGTAATTAAATTGACAACTTCAACACTATTGCGGAGTAATGCTAAGTGAACGTTTGAATAATACTGCCTTCATCGGATTGATAGTGAAAGTGTATGGTAGAGAACTGTTATTGACTTGTTACGAATTATTCTATCTTCTAACTGAAATCTCACTAGTCCTTCATTCATCTCATTCAACTCTTCAAGTGCATCTATTCAATTCAATTATGTAACTCTACTCAAATATAGTCGCTTCAAAGATCGGAACTCTCCCAATATCCCATGCTGGGTTGATAGAATTTCCCTACAAGATTGTTTCACGCATTTGAATCAATACAGTTTCTGCCATCCAGATAAACTACGAGTCCCTATCATGATTAAACTCTACCATAGTTCCTTATTTGTTAGTTGTACACCTTGTTAATCTTTGTTCCTGTCAAAGCTTGTTATGATTTTCTATTACGATTATGTTTCATCTCCATCTTTCAGGTCGAGTGATAGTCCTAGTCATATTTCTCCCACGAGAAATCATAATTCCTACATCAAGATTCTACACTTTGTATCAGATGAGAACAATCCTCTTATTGATATATATATATCGGAATTCAATGCAATTCATGTAGCAAGAAATGCGTTAGGTGACTCCCCGCCCACGTCTACTGATTTACGAACTGATGAATATGTGAGTGTTGCTGATATTTCCAATCAGCTCAAAATGGACGTTATGAAGAAGAACCGCATCGTACCGGGATCCAAATGATTTTGAGATATAGTATGCTTTCATCGAAAAGTGTCTTGGATAAACTGCTTCAGTCAAATGTAAAACAGAGGGAGAATCTAAATGTGGTACCCAAAATCCCATCAGTCCTGATGAGAAGCGACTGTCATATACTGGGGTAGCTATTCGATATGATTCGATGTCTGGAACTGATTCATAATTACAGTAACGACGCGGTTGATATACTTTCATAGTAGAAACAAAGTGTGTAGTCCAATATCACTATCAGTTACGTTGAAATCCTAATTGTTCATCCCTCGTTGAAGTTCTGGTTGTCCTTTCTGCGTTGTCATCTTGGTCAGCCATCCGATGCTGTGATCCCAGTCATCCACCTCACGTTGAAGTCCTCTTCTTCGCCATCCCGAAGTCCCACGTCGTCTGCTACAGCACCACCATTCCGCTCGTTCTGGGTCCTCTTCGACGCCGTCTTCTTTCTTCCACGACGATCCTGAAAACCCCCCTGAACCCTCTGTTTTTTCTTTTCTTTTAATTGTTTTATTTTTCGTTTTTTTTTGTAATTCTTGTCTTTTTTTTCTCTGATACTTTTTTGTTTGTTGCTTACTTGTTTGTTTCATTTGATCGCATTTTTTTTTATTTTTGAATCTTTTTTTTCGCATTTTTTCACTCCTACTTTTTTTTCTAATTTTACCATTTTTTTTTCATTCTGCTTATTTTATTCTTTTTTTTTGTTTTGCTTTGGTTTTTTGTCTCTGAATATTAAGAAATAATCGAGGCGCCAGTGCTTGGATACCAAAAAAAATATACAAAAGAAATGTGATGATTCAGTGCCTCCATCACAGAAGTTTAGGTATAATACAACTCGTGTCGAGAACATGGAATAGATCTGCGAATCAGACAAGGCATATCAAAAATAAATGGAATGGAACACTTGGCGGAAATGTAACGAGTATGAAGAAATAAACGCACCTTTTTCAGAAAAGGGAGGATACTTTTTGGCTGGAACTCTGGATACCATTGCGCTTCCGAACCCAATGTATTTAAAATAGTGTCGAAAATGAAACTCGGGAGAGTCCACATCTAAACCTCTCGTCAAGAACCGCCAACAGAACCGCCACAACTGAATCATCAACGATAAAACCACAGAAAGGGGATGTCTGGTCACCGGAAGAGCCATCGAATGCCAAGGCACCCGCAATGTGAGCGTGTCCGGCTTGAAGTTGATTTACTCTGCATTGCCCGATGACAATTCGGACACCAAAAGTAGAATCACTTGCGGACGTAACAGCTCATAGCGATGCCAGGGTAGATGGAACTCTCTCCAAAAACTTGGATGACAATAAAGGTCACCGGGATTGCAGACATTTCAAAAATGAACAGCAGCGTACAGGAAACTCCACATGATCGAGTTCATTCAGCTAACAGCGACGTGAAAGGAGACCACCATTGGGGCGGTCAAGATATATTGATGATCATCGCCAGTACGAACAGAACGATTACTCCATTGAAACATTTTTCTAAAAGCACTCGGTTAGCGGAAAATACCAGGGATGAAGGGATGTTCAACTCACGTCATATCAATCCGACTTGAGATATTCTCTATCATAGATCAAATTCAACGCTAACAGTTCCAAACGGCATGACAGGATTTACGTTTTGCTTCCCTCTACTTTTACTGGGTTGTGATAAATGTATTCCTCTTTCTCTAATTATGCATTTCAAACCAATCATCATATGCTTCTTGTTACCAATGACGCCTTCACTTGCATTTATAATAATTCTTCATAATCGCCGTCTACTCATTCGCTCCTATTATCCTCATCAGTTGTATTCATATGTTGATATTGTTAATTGTAATTTGCGTTCGTCGAGCAGACTCCTTCTTCTATCCTAATTTTCACTACCCTCATTGCCAAATAAAAGCCAATCCGCTCGTTGTACACAACATCAATCGCTAGCATATCTCACAATGTGCAGAATTACGTAACAAAAGTATGTCAAACATGAAATAATTAATGATGTGCGTACCTTCCATTTTCACTCTACCGATTACAAGTTTGGAGTATTTAGAAAACGGAAAATGCCACTGGAGCTCAAATTGTCTACTTTGTTATTCTCTTAGTGTTGCCAGTATATCTTCGTAAAGCAGATGGATAAATCTTTCGGCTTTCTTATCATTTCCATTATAGGCCAGCCATGATATTCAAAATAGTGTCAGTCAATTGTATAATAAGGAATGCTAAAGAGCAACAGCCAAAAGGATGAATATGCCATGCTATAGTATTACATCGTCCCAAAATATGCAATGGTAAACGTTAGCAGATCCAATAATGTAATGCTGTGCACTCTGCTCAATTCACGATACGTTCAAGTACATTTCCTGTTCACACTGGTGCTTGCGGTAGAACGATTGATAATCAATGCGCCAATACAATTCGAGAGGTAAATATGTGTTTCAAGATTAATTCACATCAGGAGTGTGGTGAGTTTCTGGAAGATGCTATGGAATTCACAAAAGAAAAAATTGTTGAACCCACCCACAATGCAACAATATGTTTAATATCTCCCATTCCCTTTCATCCCCATTCACCCCAACAAGACATAATTTATTAAAGCGTGTCGCTTGTACAAGGTACCAATCATATATGGTGTCGTCATATGTCGACGTGTGTACAATTTCGAGCAACAAAAAAACATTGCAATAATCGTAGTTCTGTACAGTAAATACGATAAACAATGTAGATATGATTGACTGGCCGACACTACGGTAATAAAGTTAATGACGAAAAATATTAAATCACAAAGTTTTCAACATATGTAAATGAACTCACCAATAACTTTTAGAAAAAGCCACTTCTATCAATAATACATCACTCCCACGCTCTCGTTCTTTTTTCAATTTTCTTCTTCAATCAGGCTGTATATCAACGTTCTTTTTTTGATAAACTTTTTTCATTTACGTCCTCTCTCACAACTCACTATGGACGAGTGTAGACATTCGCATAACACATTTAATAGGCTCATATCAATCAGCAAAATTTTCCTAGCACATTGCAGAATGATGAAAACGAAACATACATACATTTTGGTAGAGAAACTTGATAACTTGCACAACAATTAATAATGACCGCACTACACATTCTATGAAACAGAAACAATTAGTCATAACGCTACTACTGTGAGAGAATATATAAGACATTGAGAAACAGCTGATGTCGATTATGTAGTAAGAAAATATTACGAGTGGAATAAAACTGAACAAACTTTCTCACAAAACTTGAACTATGTAAACTTCGTAGTAAAACAAATTCAACTGCACAAAAAGTTCTCAACACTTGGTGCATTAATATATCCATCATTTCCTCATAAATATATAATTCACGAGCCGTTAATGGTGGACTGATGTAGGCACTGGTGGAAAATATTTTGTCTTGTGGATGGAACGAGTGATTTTCAGTAAATGGAATGAAGGTGTGCACACATCGATATTATATTGAGTGTCAATGCAAACTCCATTATTTCTAAGCCCATTACTTGCCACGGCACAATCCAATTTCATAAATCATACTCATTATTTTTCTCGTCCAATTATCTTTTTTTTCTTTGCAAATATAGAAAGCCAATGGGGCCAAAGCATGTGATAATGCCCGTGATCTATCATTTCAGTAAGTAAAAGAATGAAAGAATGGAAGACACGACGGCGATATACTCTCAATTATAATATGTCCTTCCAATTATCTAAAATTCATAGCTAAAAAACCAAAACATATTACCGAGTTTGATGTATCCCATAGAGTAATGTCTCCTGTTTATAAGTTCAAAAATTACCTTATAAAATTGTAGATTTTCCAAGGTGAAAGACATCTTTGTTGTCTTACTCACGAAAGGATTCCCGGAATATTACGTGTTATACGTATGTAATTCTTACTTTGATATATTCAAGATGACAATTGTGCACCTAATTACACATACTCGAATTTCTCGTTGACGGCCTCGCAACATTCTCTCATTCGATTTCATGTGCTGAACATTATAGAAAAAAATCTTCCTGATCGCGACATCGCGCGTATTCTCCTCCATTACGAACATACTCGATGTGGTTGGAAATATACATTGAGAAAAATGACTGATAGACAGGAATAACGTGCGTTACCTCCGATCACCAGAGAACTGCGTATTTGTTTCTGTATCTCGTGAAAGTACTTTTGGTGTTTAGGTCGAATCATCGTTGTCGTCACCGCCATTATTGTGACCACGGGCTTTTGTAATAAATTCTTGGGCATCATTTCGGTACATTAAATGGCTCAGCGCCTCTCTTCGTATTCCCTGTGACTCAAAGAAGACTCCGACCCCACAAACGTACCACACACACACAAACAAGGAAATATATTGTCATCACGCGATGACAAGGAGATAAATTCGTAAAATAGATAGGCAGAGTTCCAAAGTAAGGATAAACTCTTTACCTCGTTCTAGATTTGCTCTGTCACTTGTCACGACCGACTCTGCGCAATTCCAGCTCGATATTTTCATCCATCAGTAACGCCATTTCTCAATTTATTCATCTGCTTTTCCCTGAAGCTCAAGAATAATTGTGCCATTTCCCACCCACTCATCGCCCATTTGCATTTTCAAAATTTTTATTTTCACAGATAAGGAATCGCTCACGTGCTCTCTTCTAATGACAGTCAACGCTACTGCGATTGGCTGAGCTTTCCTGTTCGATGGTTTTGGACATACACCACAGCAATTCGACTGCTAGACAGCTTCTGCCTCAGAAAAAAACAAACGCCCCTACCCGAAATCTACTGATGACTGTAGGGGATACCTGATTTCCGCCTAAGTTCTGCTTTCTCAAATGACTCGTGCGCGGCATCGTGCTTCTTATTGTCTCCAAATATATATGTTGCAGGATTCCTGTGGCTCAAAATCACATACGTTCGTTGTTCCCCGGAATAAAGCCCGCCCAAAAAGGATAATAGTATCTTACATATCAGGGATCAATTCTTGAAATTCTTCTTCAAACGGCAAAGGAAGCGGTGAAGTATCGTCGCAGTTTTTTTCACCCTCATCTTGTCATATTTCAATTCTTCTGAAGCGAAAATGACTGTTTCTTATGATCCCCCAGTTCCAATCCCCAAAAGTCAAACATTTTCTACTTTCCTATACATGACAATACCATCGAACACCATTCTGTGTATGAAAAACTGGTAACAATTTGGTACCTTCAAGCATAGAACTTTCCTCTCTTAAATTTTCATTTCTCTTCGTATCTGCCCAAATTGCTGACTTTGTCCGGACTGCCTGTTCGACTACGACCAACATTTTCGCCTAATATTGTCCTGCTTCAGATTGAATCTGCGAAAATACGATTATTTCGAGTGGCCGAGCACAAGGCACGCTAATTCAAATGGCAGATGTACAAATACAAATTGTCCGTGTGTACGCCACATACAATAAATAATGCTCCAATGTAGAATAATATTAGCGTTTGATTGGCGTCAACATTTTGAACTTTTCAGTTCGATTATCAACTTAATTATCATGCAGATTTCGGTCTATTTTGGCTTCAACATCAAGTACCTGAATGTTTCTAGTCATTACTTTAAGTGTTAGGAATACCACGTTGGTGAAAGTTGATCGGACGAAGTGCATGTGAGATGTCGAAGATTATGAATCCTTCAGGGTGGAGGACAAGAGTGAACATTATCAAATTGCGAACTGGCACCCGATATATTTCTTGTTGTGTTGTGACCTGGGAAAATATGATCTTTCCGGGTTTTCTCTTAAATGAATGACATGAGCTCACCAACAACTGGTATTAATTGCTATTATTTCCCATTGCCCATCACGGGTCGACGTGTGTGATGATAGACGTGTCGCGTATGAACGTTGGTGTAGACCAAAACACGTGGAGGATGCGAAAGTTGTGGGCGCGTTTCGTGCAGTATTTGGCTCTCAATAGGTCTCGGTTATTCAGCCGGGCTGCGCCGCGTCAGATGTGGCCTTCTAGAAACAACAAACTCCAATCCCGCCCACCCTTTCTCGCCATTCCAAGATACGCAATGATACTCTCTCACCAAAAATAAATTAGCTTATGGTATTTTTTGTCTAAATATTGGAGTTGTGCGACGCCACACGATGACAGTCAACAGCCCGGTCCGATACTCCGGTACCAATTCTCTCGCCCCTTTCAATCACAATACGAATTCGAGGATGAGTGCCATACTGAAAAGGATTTATGGAATTAATAGTGAAGTGAATGAATTATCTTCGTTCATGCATCAATAAATCATTTGATTACTCAATACTGTTGATTTTTTTAATTAGATATTTATTTATTTACGGAATAACCTCGTACGTCCTCCATATTCTTCCATCCATCTATAAAACAATACCTTATTTACAAGTGACTCAACGTGAATCAGAACATTATTGGACAAGCATCGTCTGAATATCTCTCTTTCTGTCTATCCTATATAATTCGAATATATATATATATATGTATGTAAATAGTCATATATATATATTTATATACCATGTTTTTTCTACCTACATAAAAAAAATGAAATTTGATTTATATGTTTGAATTGCAGGATTTTTCTTTAACAAACTAACTTTATCAATCAAATAATTTTTGATTTGGAATGTCTATCGACAAAGAAATTAATTACAAAACTGAATTAAAAAAAATGACTTTGGTTTCGATACGATCTACAAACCAAATCGATGTTTATTGGCTTGAAGAGTACACAGTACTGGGTCTCTATGGTTCCCATGGTTCTCTCTGCAGTCATTGGAATATGGACTCTCCCCTCCCTCCGCCCATTCCGAAGTCATCACAAAACGGTGAGACTGCAATTAAAAAACAGCCAAATATACACCAAATATATTGGATGTTGCTTCGTTCACGCCAATGATCCTATTCAATTGTTGCGTTGCACATTGTAAAGAAGATGACCAATGATTGATGACGATCACACGATGATGAAACACCAACCGAAATATAATTCTCGTTGAAGTTTGCTATTTCCGTCACTTTAATTGTCCATTAGGCAGTTGTATTGATCAGAGATTTTTCAAATCTCATCGTCGATTTTTTTATGTTTGATGATCAATAATTATTTTAATTGATCATCATTACTATTAATTCACCGGAAAACTGGGGCTTTTATTTCATTCAATTGTGACATGAATGAATCCAAGCTATTGAGCTCTGGTAACTCCTCCGACCAATCATCACCATTGTGATTGGTGTCCGACTCCGTGGCATCAGCTTGTTGGCAGCCATCTTGAATCATTGAATCCATCGTTGTTTCATCACTCCTCTTCTTTATGTCCGCCATTCGCCTCTTCAACTCTTGCCATTTATGGATTCTAGTGACCTGTTTATTGCGTAGTTCTTGTTCAGCATGTGATAAAGCGTGTGCAAGTACAGCTTCAACACGAATATTACGACGACGACTTCGCAAAAATTTGATTTTTTTTGTGCGTACTTGCGTGATCCACTTGAATAATTGTTCAGTGTTGCTTGGTTGATCAATTTCAATTGTGCGTTGTCTCATCGTAGACCCCATTATGCTCTTATTGTTGATAGTAACAATCAATAACTAGTATCACAGTAATTAGAGTATAAATCTTCTGCGGAGTATGTGAAACTTTTCCGTTTGAAGAGTTTCTTTTTTCTTTTGTTAACTCAGTCTTTTTACTCTCAGAGTTCACACCGAAGTACGAATTTTCTTCGAAATTATTGCACTAAATTTTCTACAATATAATTCAGAAGATTGAAACCAACCTGTAGCTAGCTCGTGTTCCTCGATGCAAAGTAATAGCAGATAGTAATGCGCGTTGTTACTTCTCTACTCTCTTTATAATCGACGAACGGCCGCCTATACAAAATGGCCACCGAGCGAGATACGGTCTACACTATTCGAACGACAACTTCGGAATGACGCCTCGGTAGTCTGGGTGGGGTTAATATATAGTCAGGGCCACTGCAACGAGGTATTATGGCGCACGATCAATATAAAGTAGTTCCATCAATCTAGTCAATAATCAACATTTTACAATGAAATTTTCATGATGAAACTATAATGATAAATTCAACACGACTTTGTTTATATCATTCAATTAATAACTGCATTAAAAAAATACCCTTCTATCTTGATATTCGAGAATTTTCTATAATGTTCTATGGCGTAGGTTGAGTTCTACGGTCGAACCCCACTCCGAATATTTCCGTTTTTCTGAGCCGTCACACACCACCTCTGCGGTGCAGCTGTACTTTCCAGCGTTGCCTGATCATTCCACGGCCATCAATATTTTCGACCGTTTACCCAAACTATTAAACGTATATCCAAAAATAAAATATGATTGTGGAGAGGATGTGAACGCAAATACAAGTGCTCTGATAGAAACGCCTTTTATCGTGGATTAGAATATTCGAGTAATATTTGGCGAGGTTCAATACTATGACATCTACTTATATTTATCATGTTCTATTATAGACGCCGATATTTTTACAGCAGAAGAATCGAGAATGAATTCTCATTCCTAAATAAATATCCAATCACACTTTGTCTAGTCAGTGGATGATATGAATATAGGTTATTGGGAATTGATATCAACGCAATTTAATTGGAAATGTACTTTCATATAAGAGAATGTAAAGAAAGGTACTTTCAAATGTTGCCATAACGCTCTCAGATGTTACAGGTAGTTCTATATTACGGACATTCTCCCATAAATGCTGGAAAACCCCAGTACTATATATCCAAAACTAAACGGTTCGCATCGGTCAATCGTATGAACAGGGTGATCATATCCAATCTCATCTGTACCTCTTTCACGAAATCGCTACATGTTTATGCGCAACTGATTCTTCTAAAATCGCATCTATCAATTTCACATTTCGTTGTTTCAGTTCCCACTATGGGAACTACGGTTGTGCAAATGATATTTTATATAACGGATAAATTTCTCTTCCTATTGCTTCACGCGCACTAGTGTGCGATTTTTTTGTCACCCTTGATGATAAAAAGGACGAGTGATTTGAAAAATAAACTCAATATTAAACAATGAAATAACCAATAGAGAAAAAATTAATTTCCTCTTGGCTCAATGACGAAGAATCCATCGAATACAACAATGTGGCAACGCTGTGCAACAAAGAGCTTATTGTCTGCTACCTCACACTCTGGGATTTCCTCCTGCATGATGTTTCTCTTTTTGGAGCATTATACTGTCATTCATGGAAGCCTACTGAACTCATTGTTGTGATAATTGCTAGTGCAAAGTACTGAAAACAATGTTCCGTTATTTCCAAATTTTAGAATGACATAACCCTGAACATAGGCGATACGAAACGTCGAAATCTTTCATAAGATATATTCAGATATAGAATTAAGTCGGTGGTGAAATCAGACGGTGATTCATAACGCTGATGCGTCAGGCGTACGTGTTGAATGACATTGGCGCACGTACTGTGCATCAGTGCTGCCCAAACGTGGGATTTTTTCACCCCCTCTATACACGTCATTTATACGTGCTTCAGGCAAGCGCGGCGCTATGGAAGGAGTAGAAAAATCCCACGTTTCGGCAGCACTGCTGTGCATATATGTATACTTTTATGTTGTAAGGAAATTTATGAATCCTTCAATATTTGTGGACAACATGACCCAAGATGCATTCCACACAGTTCATATGGAATGGCTTTCTTCAATTTGAATGCGATTACACGTCGATTGCGAGATGTAACTGTTGACAATCACTCTGTTGATGATGTTTAACAATATGATTGGATACATTCATTTAACCGTCTATAAGACTACCGAATAATGAAATGTCATGCAAACTATTTGCTCGATGAGGAGATATCAGATACTGCCCTTGACTACATGTGTTGTATCAATTCTGGTCAATGCAGATATCTGTTTTCACGTTATCGATGACAGGCAGTCTTATTTTTCAGGAAAAAGACTCAACATGAGTTGATAACATTGTTCATTTATTCAAGTGAACATTTCATATATTTCTAACAGTATTTTACATATGGCTGTCAAAAAACATTTTCGATAAAAATATGCTTGTAAAATTGATGCTCCAATGCACACAATGAAATGTGCACGAGATTCATCAAGTATATTGAGTCTTTGGGACATTATAGAATTCAATTATTGAATCTTTATCGATTTAATGCCTCTATAACATACATGTACATACATTAATGACGTATAAAACCTCTCGGATTGCTATCCATGATATTTACAACTGGATTTACAGATTTTCATCACAATAACCCGACGCGTTAGAATGAATAATATTCATTGGTCCACAGTGAATTGATGCAATCGTTCAAATCAAAATTGATGACTCCCAAATATGTATAGTACAGAGTCAATTTGAAAAGGCTCCATTGTTCATTCAGTGACACACTCCATTGACACCATTTATTCGTACAGTGTTGAAATTGTTCGTCATAAATTGATTGTACACAACATTTCGACATTTCCAAGAACGCTGACATTCGCGATGATGTTTTGAGAGTATGCTCAATACTTCTTACTAAATCATTAGTTTTCAGAACAAGTAACATCTGTCTATCAACGTTTTCGAGTACTTCGCTGATCTTCGGCAATAAATTTGGCACCTCCTGTTGAAATAAGTCTCTCTCTGTGTTCGTGTATTTTGTTCTTTCAACGCCGGCCAACAATGTATCCCAAGTTCTGCCAGACACCATACATGCCAGCAAACCGTATAAATCTGCGACACCAAGTTCACCACAGTATTTCTTCATCGCATCCTTATCACGATCAAGAATTGCCATCCATAACTTCGAATATGACCATCTGAATGCATTTTTCAAATCGGCATAAAGGCCATGATCCAATAGAACTAGCTCCACTTCATTCTTTGGTGTTTTGCGGACAAGAATATTACCTGGATGAGGATCTGAATGTACAAAACCCGTTATGAATATCATATGACTGTAAAGTCGACCCAGTTTACTACTAACTTCGTAAGAATTAATTTTATTTTCTTTGATATATTGCAGGTCATTGATCTGCCCTCCTTCCACGAACTCCATTGTGAGTATACGCGGTGTTGAATATTCCCATAAAATATCAGGAACCTTAAGCCATCTATATTTTGAAAATAATCGCTTGACTTTTTCTGCGTTTTCACCCTCACATTTGAAATTCAATTCACGTGGGATGTTTTTCTTTGTTTCTTCAACAAGCCAATCAAATTTGAATTCTGGAAAAACCCATGATGTTATTTTCACTAATGCAGCCATTGTCTGGATATCAACGCGAGAATTTGATTTCACGGCTCTATGTTGAACTTTGATTGCTACTGTTCTACCATCTTTCATTGTTGCTCTGTGAACTTGTGCTAAACTGGCTGCACCAATTGGTTTGGGGTCAATTGACTCAAAAATTTCATAAGGATCTTTTTTCAAGTCTTCCTTGATCACAGTCAAAACATCATTGAATGGTGATTGTGGAGCTGAACTATGGAGTATTCGCATTTTTGATACGTATTCAGTTGGGAGTAGATAATCAAGGGCTCCTATGTGTTGGCCAATTTTGATGTATACTCCTTTATTGATGCAACAGAGCTCTAGAAGCTTCTTGGCACCAAAAGTGTGCGCTTCCGATTTAACTTTTGCATATTCGGGTGACGATTTTACAACTTTACCACTGTATAAAGCCTCATTATAATGTGATCCAATAATAAACACAGTCACGGCAGCTCGGCCCAAACGAACAATACCGATTGATCCAATATCGTATGCGTTCGCTTTCCATGATACTAGAGTTCCAACGCCTATTGCTCCAACCGCTGCATACTTTAGGAATCTTCTTGTTCTCAGCATTTTCAAAAAATATCTGTGAATAATTTCATCCAATTCGGTCAACTGAATTCAAAAGTTATCGTATGTTTATCAGAGTTCTCTCATACTTGTAACATGACTAATTTTTAGATGATGAACCTCATACAAAAGCAAATAGTATAACAGAATGTCTTACTAACCTCAAATATGTAAAATTGTAGAAAAGTATGAGAATTTACAATATAGTCTCAACTGTGTGCAACTCAAAATGATTGATTATTTCAGATTTAATCCCAATAGTTGTTCGTCAAAAAATTCTCAAATATTTCTGACTTCTGCACCTCCGGAAATATTTTACACATTTATCCATAACCTATGCAACACACAATGCATAGAATACTTACAATCAAAATTTCTCAAGTCTATATGAATAGAAATTCATACATAATAGATTCCTCTATGGTTCATTCGCGATATTCCTTTCTCCTAAAAAATACATTCGAAACTTTCACTTCATGTTAGCACACACTCTTCGTTATCGAGATATGTGTCAATGAATGGTTCTAACCTACGTGCCATTGATCTTCCCATTATCTGTCACATGCAAAAAAATGTTGATTATGGATAACGAAGACTTGGTGAATAAAAATTTACGAAATTAGGTTTATACATAAAATATATGTCCATTTATTTAACAGAACATTCGATATGCTATTTTACTAGTACTTCATGATTCATTATTCATCACGTTGATAAGAATATGATATTACATGTATTCTATTCCATACAGAATATTTAGAATCACATCAATTTACAAAATAATACTTTCCTAGGTTTTTATTCAACATCGCCTCGATGGAGAATCAGCGGCATGGTCCATCAGAATTTTCTGCAAAAAAGAGAAGAACCTATTCACTCAATTCGAATGATACAAATCGGCAGTATTCATTATTCTAATCATTCTATCGTTTTCATACCTTTACTGGTCCTAAAGCGTTCACTAACTGTAATCCCAAACTCCGTGCTAATACTACAGGTGCAGCAGTCCCCTTATATAATCGATGTAACGCATCAATTGCCAACATAGTTGGTACATTGTGACGTTGTCTCAAAGTTTCATATTTGATTAGATGTTGGGTATCGCCTATAAGTGAGCCATTTCTCACTGCTTCTTCCAATATTCTCACTAGGACTGTTACATCGCCGAATCCAAGATTAACTCCTTGACCAGCCAATGGATGAACTCTATGCGCCGCATCTCTACAAATGATAAAATCCTCATGAAACCATTTTCATTCATGAACTTTTATATCATTAAATACAAAATTTCTCACCCGACTAAAGCTACTCCTTTACCCACGTAAGAAGTCGAATGACCGAATCCTAATGGAAAAGCTGCACGAGAACCTTCGACAATCTTTGAAATCGATGGTTGTAGTTGTCGAGCAATGCCAGTTTGTAACGAGAACTGTTCCAGTAGTTGCCGAAGTGCTGTCATACCACTTTCGACAACCCCATTTTTTGGATGAACTTTCCATAAAGCATCATTCAATGCATCAACGAACTCTTCTTCAGGTATCTTCAATAGCCGTTTCGCTTCATCAGTGCTCATACTCCACACAAGGGAACTGAGGGAATCTGTGAGCTAGAATTATAAATACATATTTCAAGATAATTTGTTTGTATTGAAATCAAGAGAAAGCGAAAAGAAGGTGGAAGATACTTACTGGTAGTAATGCTACGGGACCGGTTGGTAAGAATCTTTGCCAAGCCACGACATTCTCTGTTGGCTAAATATAAATGCCGTCACATGAGTGTTCGTTTGAATGTTGATTATAAAATAAAAATCCGAAATATTAATCACATACTTCTGATAATTTGACAGTTGCAACAATTCCCATTTGATTGTAATCCCAATTGATGTACTGTACATTCATCGCATGACGAACACGAGAATGTACACCATCAGCACCGATCTGAAATAATATGAAAAAACGCAACGTTACATACTCGTTTCATAGATTAGACTCATCGACAGAGTTTCTATCATTCGGAGTGTGAAGAAATGTGGATACATGTTATAATGATGTAAGTAAAAATAACTTCGAATTCCCTTTAGATATTGACGCTCCGGAAAGAGTACATAATAGTGAACTAGAACCATGATCATGATATTCGGACGAATCTCATATATGAAATACGCATGTTAGAATCATCAATCTATAAATACTGTCAGAAAACATAAATGTTTATCTTCACATAAACGATGATGGAGAATTCCACTAAATTGCGCGTCAAAGGAAGAATAATCAGTTGTTATAATCTCTCGTGGCATTTTCACCACTTCCTGCGAGGACGTCGCTATCTAATGAGAGGGGAGATTTTGTAGAAGTGCGCGCAGTTGGCCCACTTCTCTGCAAGCGAGTGTAAAAAGTACATTGCGACGCTGTCAGAAACAAAAACAAATAAACAAAGAAAATTTTTAGAAACACTGCTACTCAGTTGAATCCCATGGATGATTCTGGAATGTATAAGAGCATAGTCTAATTATAAATTGAGTATATCATTTCATAAACGTTGAGGGTACATGAGTGGAAAGAAGACATGGACGATACGCCGAAATTTTAGTTCTCCCTGAATTTTGGAGATCTACGTTAATTGAAAATTGATTCAAAGTGGTAATGTAAACAAATCTGTGTCATATCATCTTCGGCGTCTCTCCTTCCAAAATTTCCAAGTAACTTAAGCGGAGAGAAGTTCTGACTGTGGCGATGTTGGCTCCTCGACGCCCAAAGCCGACCGACAAGTTATCAAGTCGTCGTGCTCGACATCGAGAGCTGAAATTAGAAGAGCCAATTCCAATGGCAACGTTGTCCAATAACTACGAGGTAATCCAATTTGCTAGATTATTCTGATTTGATGATTTGACATTCGAATTTTGTGTAATTCTATCAGACGAGAACTCCCGAATCATGGATAGATGATGTAGAAACTGGCAGTATATCATCGGAAAGAGGTTGTTCGGATCAAGTGTACAATAAACAACGATTGGCATCTCAACCGTGGGATTCTGAACATGTTCTACAAGCTCTGTCAAATTTACCTGCTGGTGAAACAGCATTAACACTATTTTCCGCAATAGCAAGTGAAACTTTGACACAACTTCTCGATGATTTAAAAAAATCCAGTACATCGGGAACATGGAAACCAACCACTCTGACAAAATCGGAATCTTCCATTGGGTAGGTTGATGTTGAGATTACCGAATGTTTTCCTCGTGTGATACCAAATGACTGAGACAAAAAAAACGTTCTAGATACCCGAAAAAAACATCGACGGCTTCACAGAATGAGGATGCATCGGCATCTTCTCCATTCTCGGTGCTTGTTAAATGGCCAGAGACATGCTTGCTCGTTGCTTGTTGGCTTGGGCGACATGAATTAGTAAAAGCACTCATCGAACGTGGTACAGATATATCAGTACGGGACTCAGACGGCAGGTTTGAACAATTCATTTCTGTTTTGCATTTTAAACATTTTATGATATCCATTGGACGTTTCAGAACCCCATTACATTTGGCGGCATACGCGCGTTGCTCTAAGACTCTTGAAGAACTTCTTAAACATAATGCACTACCGACGGATTGGGATTCAACTAAACAATATACAGCGCTTCATTGTGCAGCTGCCGTTGGTGATGTTTGTTCAGTGAAATGTTTATTGAAATTTGGTGCTGACGTGAATGCAGGATTACCTAGTCATACACCTTTACATTATGCAGTGTTGAATGATGCTACTGATTGTGTAGAGATGTTGCTAAGGGCTGGTGCTAGCCCAAATAATCCCCAAGTTTATACCGAAACTCCATTACATGTGGCGGCTAGTTTAGGATCAGCAAAAAATATGAAACTGCTCTTGAGTTTTGGCGCTGATGTGAGAGTACAATTTGGTCCAGCGCGCTCAACTCCGCTTCATTTAGCTGCTGAGGAAGGCAGTCCGGAATGTACAAATCTCTTACTTGAAGCTGGAGCGCCAATTGATGCAAGAAACTTACGTGGGCAAACTGCAATGCATCTCGCTGCATTAGCACAATCCGCCGAAACATTGGACGAACTGATCGCCGCTGGTGGTGATGTTAATGCGGAAGATGACGGTGGTAGAACACCATTACACAGTGCGGTAGCGAAGAGTGTTCGTGGTGGCGAATCCGTACGAATTTTGATACAAGTAAATTTCGCAATTCAGTTTCGATATTTTTCTTCACGACCTGTTGGTGAGCTTTCATTCATTACAGGCAGGATCTTATGTGAATAAACCGGACAAATTTGGCTACACTGCGCTTCACATTGCAGCTCTAAATGAATGTTCATTTGTGGTACAACTTCTGCTTGCAAAAGGTGCCGATGTTACTGCAAGGACGAAAGGCGGTATCTCTGCTCTCAGTTTCATCATTCGTCGTACCCCTGATGTTATCCCACGATTTATCGCACGTATGGATCATGCGATATCTCTACATGACCATGAATTAGGCGATGTTGATTGCGAATTGCAATTGGATTTCAGACCACTCGTACCTGGTGGACGTGGCGAAACTGATTTAATGTTGTGCTTAGTTGATGTCGGACAGGGGCACCTTCTTAAGCATCCACTCTGTGAGAGTTTTCTATATTTGAAATGGTTGCGAATACGTAAATTTTTCCTCTTCAGTTTGATATTTTACTCGATATTCGTTGTAATTTTCTCGGCATATGTCGCTGTCGTTTTTCTGTACGATGAGCAGGGAATCGCGTCGATACTATTTTGGCCGATGGTATTTTTTACTAGTGTTATGGCGGGAAAAGAAATATATCAATTACTTCATGGAATATGTACTTATATGAAAAGATGGGAAAACTGGTTGCAATGGGGTGTAATTGTCGCGTCTGGTGCTATTTTGATTCATCCTTCAGGGTGTTGGCCTCATCATGTTGCTGCTCTTGGTATTCTTCTTGTATGGGTAGAGCTCATGATGATTGTCGGAAGATTTCCCATGTTTGGGCTCTACATTCAAATGTTCACCCAAGTTGCGATGAATTTCTTCAAATTTCTTGGTGCCTATGTGTGTTTGATAATTGGATTCGCACTTGGATTCAGTGTTCTGCATAACAACTATAAGTCATTCAATAACCCTCTTGTGGGTTTATTGAAAACGATTATCATGATGTCAGGAGAATTAGAATTCGAAGACGTTTTTTTCGATAGTACTGCAAAATTACATTACCCCGCCACAGCGCATCTCATGCTACTTGCATTCGTTGTATTAGTGACTATAATTTTGACCAATCTTATGGTAGGTCTGGCAGTTTCAGATATTCAAGAACTCCGACGTTGTGCTGGATTAGATAGACTGGTAAGACGTGCTGAGCTTGTTGCTCATCTGGAGAGCATGCTTTTTTCAAAATTCCTCGATCATTGTCCTCAGCGTTTAGTGAAGCCATGTCGGAAAGGCGCATTACTTCTCCACCCTCCTTACCATTGTGCACTCCACATAAGACCGAATGATCCAAGAGAAAATCGTCTACCTAGGGATCTGATCAAATCAGTTTATCGACTGGTTGCTGAGAAAAAAATTCGTGCACGCCCCACGACGCTTCCAGTTTCAAGGAGTAATAACACCGTAGACACCGATGATTACAGATTGAGTAGATTACACAGCATGACGTCAACCAATGATGCTAATAAACAACACTTAGTCGATCTAATTACAGAACTCAAACGTTGCTCGCACACTATCAGCTCGCGACTCGATGCATTAACGTCAAGGGTCGAAAACATTGCTAGAGATGTTGACCTACAGAGTCAGTCATAATGATATTCCACGAAGAACTGTTTCATAAAAAATTATAATAGATCAATAATATGAAATAATTATAATTTTCTTACCAATAATTTTGTTTTGAATTTTTCTCCACTCTCAAGTTGAATTGACGTATCTTCCCCACGAACTGTTGGAAAGGCTATATCAGAAACTTTGGCATTGTAAATCACACGGACTGAAGGTTTCGCACTCAGTTGTTTATCCACAGCATGAAGAAGTAAATCATTCTCGACAATATATGCAATTTCCGCCGACAAATGATCTTCATTGAATGTGATCATGGCATCAGAACAAGCATCCCATATCTGTGGTCGGAAAAAGTGACAGATATTCAATAAATTAAATCTATGTGGAATGTTATTTTTTTATCCGTCATCTATATTTCTATCATAGACTGTGTATCAATGCACGGTCAAAAAATATTACGGCAATTCGTTTGGAAAAAAAAAAACATTCTGACAAATATCCTTCAAATTATTTGAATACCTGCATTTTTCGAACTGGAGCATACCGAACGGCCTCTATGTGCTTCCATGCTCCAATGCTAGATAACAATAATCGTGTTTGTTGATTTAAAGCAACCACACGATTTGAATATTTTTCGCTCTGCTGATACTCATGTTTCGCATTGCCTTCAAGCAACAAGATTCTTTTTGATTCAAGTGCACGATTATTAGCTGTAATAATCACCCGATTATTAAGCATCCATTGTAAAGCTCATAAACATAACCGAATCGAGAAAATATTATGAATAGTCAAGATGTCATTTATGTGAACGAATCTAACCTAAAGCAACCGCCAAAGTCGTTCCAACCATTCCACCACCAGTAATAATAATATCATGATCCTCATTATTATCGGTTGCACAGTGATGTTTCCGTGCGATTACCGCTTCTCTTGATAAGGTAATACAAGATCGTTGCCGTAATGATGTAAATATTGCGCGAGAACACATTATTGTTCCGCCGACAAACGCCATTTTGTTCTCTCGGCGCACTGCATCGCAGTTGTGTATGAAATACAGTCAAACCAACTAAAGAGTCTCAATTGGATCTGTAGTCGAACAAGCCGTAGCGGGATAATGTGAATCGGCCTCACACTGCATTTTGTGTGTTTTCGAAACGGAGTATATCTCGAAAAAGAAAAATAGTAACATTAATTTCAATCATATCAGATGATGACAGTTCCGAAATCATAGGATAACTCTATTGTACGACTAGTTGGACTGTACGGGTTCAAGACAGCAACAGGCACCAATGTTCATTGCTCAGGAATTCATTGATTTAATAATACAAAGAAGGTTTTTGTCGATAGCTCTGGGGGATGACTGAATTAATGTACGACCTCTCATGAACATGAGTCGCCGTTCCACGCAATCCAACACAGGAATGTAATAGAAAAGATCATTGGCCCTAGTATGTACAAATCATCAGTATATTATATCACTGATAGATTCATGATTATCAAATCTACGCGACTGTTTCGTTTCTCTTTAGGTCTTCATATTTTCCAGTGCGAGATGATATGGGACATCCGACTAGGACACGAAAGACGATTCTGAGAAATCCTTGATGTACACATGTTATTCGTTATCATAATATTTCTCATAGCCATTCAAGTCACCATGGTGATGCGTGTATACTCACGGCGGGTGAATCGATCCGTATGATATTCAAAGCACCGTCAACTGCTCTACGAAAATCATTTCTAATCAAGCGAGCAAAGCATATTCTAACTAGAGAATATTACGATGAGCGAGCATCGTGGGTCATCTTTTACTCATTCTTGCGTAAAAGTACCTCTTGATCCTTTTACCAGACAACCAACACCAGCATATGAACGGCCGAGAATTCAAAGAGTTCATAAAAGTAGTATGAATAAGAATCGTCGAATTAATTTCGTCGCATCATCTTCAATTGATCGAGACACAAGTCGTGATATTGGTAGCTCGGATGACAGCAATGTGGAGAGTTATCTAGAATTTATTGATAGTATACCGGATTATGGTGAGGTAAATCATTTATCGAATGAGCAATTCAAACAGAAATTGGATTACTTGAAGAGGAAACAAAGAATGCTGCTGAAAAATTTGAAAAATTGCTTGGACGAAGAGGAAAGGAATGAAGTGAGTCCAGTTGTTCAGGAGAATCCAACTATAATTTTCTCGGCATCCACTCCAACAATTCCCATTAAGCCAAGAAGGTGGAACGAGACTAATGAAGATTTACGGTTGCACGGAAAGAAATGCAGTTTAGAGAATTCACGAACAGCTAGTCCGTTACTTTATTCGTCAGGAACATTCGCAGGTTTGGCTGAAGACCAAGACTTCTTGACTTACCGGTGAGTAGTGGATTGTAAAGAATGTTTTCCTTGAATCGATATACAGTTTGCGAGCAAGAGTATTTCAGATGCAAAGATGATGATAAATCAATGAAGACATTGCGCAACAGGGAGATATGTTCTGCCGGAAAAAGCTGGAGTACTTGGAGTGAATCAAAAAACTCTGGGAGTACTGATAGTGACTCTGACAGTGCGGAAACCAAAAGTTTACCACCTAACAGTCCTAAGCGATGGCAACCAACTCTACCAAAACCATTTTCATTTGTCTTGAGGTCAACCCACATGATAAGCAAACTCTGGAAAAATTCTGGTCATTTCCTATATCAGTTTCTGAATTTTTTTTTATATTTCAGAGATGAAGCTGACAAATATATGTCTCAAACAGAAGCTGAAGCATCAGGAATTCTACGGGAGAAAAATAAAGGTGGGTCAGCAAAGAAGAGGCGAGTGCGACCAATTCCTTTGACATCGAGAATTCCTTTATATGATAAATTGATGGCTGCCAAGGAAGAGCGGTAAAATATCGATCAAGTAGTAATTTTCAATGTATTCTTCATTATCGCAGGATTTGATTATCGCATTTCTTCGTAGAAGTCGTATGATTCGCGAAGAATCTGCATGGAGCCTGATGTCTCAGGTGAAACCCTTCAGGTTAGAGTGTGATCGGCGTGCGGTTAAAGCAATGAGTCGTTCCAGTCCAGAATTGTGTTCTCGAAATTTCATGAGACGATCAACGTCGAGATTCAAAGCCAAACCAGTCCCGCAGAATCTATTTGGTACTGATATATATGACCGAATGTTGGAAGAAGAATATTTGCGGCAAGTGGAAAAGAGAATACGTGCGGCAGAATTGTTGAAAGCATCATCATTACCACCATCAATGGCACGACGGGAACGCATCAAATCAGCTGGAGTTTCACGGGTTCGGAACTGCTCTAATGATGAGATCAAAAGAATTGAAGAGTCCTCGAGAGTGTGCAGCACTACCCCGATAACTTCTGAGCGATCCCGATCGGCAATGACAGATTTGTCAGGACGCGGGAATAATTTAGCTGCCATCCTACGCTGCCAGGCTTCACGGTGAATATCTACGTATAAATTATATGAAATACTCAGGTACAAAATCACAAGAATACATTCGATAATATAACATTGTAATGGGCTGATCCACAGAGAAAAGTTGGAGCGGGAAATTCGAGAAAAGATGGAGGAGAAAGCCCGAGAGTATGCGATGAAATTAAGGGAATCACTGACTAGTCGAAAACCGGCCTGGCGCGCCTTGAGACACACTGCGAGGTAGCGAAGAACATTTGAATGGTTTATCGGGACGAATATTTTAAATTCCTGATATGACTTTTCAGAAAAGAACTAGCGAGAGATTTAGATTTTCGCGCAAGTTTGCGTAGGGATGAGGCACGGGAGCAAGCAGAACGTCACCGTTTCGAGATGGAGATGATGTTGGATCGTGTTACACAGATCCCTACTCTATTTGAACGTCATTCGCAGGTGAGGATCAATTTTTCGTTAAATTTTGTACAATGAAAATGGAATTAAACTTCGCCAGATGAATATGGTCAAACTTTCCCATACATTTACGTACTAATTCGTTACCCAACATGTTAAGATGGAAAACGATCTCAAGAGCTTCCAGGCGATTCGTCAACTACAGTCCAGGACGTGTAAACCCGTACGGAGGAAGAAAAAAATGAAGGTAAAGTCGGAACACAGCTCAAGCACACCTGATTCTGATATAAGCCACGGTTGTGTTATATCACGACCTGATTCAGGCTCACTGACTTTGACAACACGAATTTCACCGGGTGGTTCATTGAAGTCGTCTGTATGCTCAAGAAAATCGCAATGTTCTACCAATCAACCGGATGATTTCATTGTGAACAAGAAGAGAGCCGAACGCGGCCGATTACGTGTTTCGATCAATGAAAAAGCCGAGATGATTGAAGATGACGATAATGATGAGGATGAGAGATATACAAGTAGTAATAGTGATAAACATGATAGCCACCGTGTCACCCCATGTAACACGAATAGTGAGGATCACTTCAATTTCGATGTTCCTCCAAAAGAAACAAATTAACATTGGTTTCCATATGCAATTCAATTAACGCTTTGATCACAGCATTTTGTAAAAATAGATGACAATCCATCTATATCCATCATATTCTCACTGTACATATAATAACAATTGTCTCCCAACATTGTTTAATGGCAACAAGCCATGAACCCAGTCTCAAGGCAATTCTAATTAATAAAAATAAAATTGAAGATAGTGACGGGTGATATCAATCTGTCATATGATCTAAGATCCATTGCACATAGTATACAACTTTAGTGTAGACGCCCGGGTATCCTTTCGTACCACAATTCTTTGTTCCATAACTCACTATACCGTATTGTATAAATCGTGGATCTTGGTAATATATCGCCGGAGCGTGAAGGGGTCCACCGCTATCACCAATGCACGAATCTTTTCCAGCTTCTCCACCGGCACACAGTTGTTTATACCAAATTGGTTTGCTGTCTTTATAAACTGCAGTACATTCTTCAATTGAGACTGGTGATAAGTTAACCATAAGAAGTGAAGGGCTGCTACTTGAATTTTTTTCCGTGGCACCCCATCCGGTCACAGTTAACTTCTGATGAAGTAGTTCTGTCGCGGTTCCGATTGGTAAACAAACGGGTTTGACATTTGTCGGACGAAAATCAATGTCAGCATCGACTCTGATTAATGCGATGTCATTGTGTAATTTCATTCTTGTGTAATTAGAATGGATCTGAAAAGACTCGACAGCAAAATCTTGATATTTCTCAATGCAAACGATTTCGGTACCATCTGGATCTCTATCGCAATCACGTTCCGTGGAGAGATCATGGTCACCAACTCGTACACCTCTTAGAACGACATCTGAGAATAGTTCGAATTGACAGTCCATCATACATTCATTTTCAGATTGATCAGAAGATTCATTGAATATTTCGATTCGACGATCACATTTTGATGGGAAAATATCTATTCAAGGCATTATGATATTTACCTGATGAGAGATTCGTGACACAATGTGCAGCTGTCAAAATATATCGTTTGTTGATCACTGAGCCACCACATCGAAATTCCATCGTTCCTCTCACATCATATGCTATTAGAGCCATCCATGGGAAATCCAAAACACTGACGGCACTACCCCCAAATATTTTTGTGTCTGTTAGCTGACCGCAAATTCCATGATTCAAAAGTCGTAAATTTGGATGTCCTGTCACATCTGGTGGATTTGGCGTTTTAATAGTTGATTTTTCAATCTTATCCGAAATTGGACTCGGCATCTCATCTCGACTCGTATTTGGACAGCAAACTTTTGGCGTCTTGAGATTTTCAGAATCAAATCCACAGTGATAGGATCTTAATATTATCAGATCAGATTCCGGGATAGGCCTGGTTCTCATTAAAACTTTCATCATTGGTGGACATTCATTGATTGCGATACATGGAAGATAGGAATTGTTTGCTAATGTACATACTTCCTCTAGATGAAAAGGAAATATGATTTTGTCAATATTCATCTATAACAACAACGAACGCTTCTTAATACATTTTCTATAATTTTGTTCTCCTTACTTCTATGCACATATTTCATAATCTTTATGTTCGTTGAACTTTGTTCATGATCTTGTAGTTTAAATGAGTTCACGGTCATTTGCCAACTAATAAATACAGCCAAAGTATAAATACGAATAACTATCCTAAGCACGTTGTATAATATAACGATAAATTCTACAGTGCGTTGAAATTGAAAGTTTTCATTTTGAATATTTACGCGGCATGTTCATCATAAATACATTCTCCCGGTATTATTTTCCTCATTGAACTTATACACATACATAATGATTGCTGAACATCGCGGAACTGAGAGCGATGTGTTACTTACGAGCACTGACATCAACACAGAAGAGAGAATGAATCATTATCATTAATATTATCACAGTATTCGAGTCCATTGTTCCTGAAAAATTAGTGGAAAAATTCATCGACTATTATTATGAAATTTCGAGAGGACAAAATATTATTGTAATTGATTCCTGTAGAATATATTAACAGTATTACCTAATCAACTATTGAGCTCACGAGCGATGTTTCCTCTTGTAACTACAAATTTTGTCTCTGTGATTCGCTCCAATATTCTCTATTGTGTTTATACCTGACTGATGGATTCTCACTAATTGCAACATGTATAAATCGTACACAGAGGTTTTGTATTCAAAGCAACTAGTGAGGGGACAGAACTGCCGCAACATTGAGAGTTGTTTATGAAAGATAGAACTGGTTCTACTTAATGTCTCATTAGTATATGAGATCACGAAGAAGAGGAAAATATATAACATGAACTTTCCTCAAATGCGGATCCTTCACGTCATTGTTAGCGTTCTGCATTAATGATATTTACTGTCGTTCATCTTGCTTCGACTCGGTTCTGTTTTGTATACAATGCTGCCATCTGAAATGTGTCCTCGGAAAATTTATAAATTTCTATACAAATAAAATTTTGCGCTTATTCAAAGGTCATTACTCAGTTCAGGGTATTCATAGATTTATGCCGAAGTGAACGATTTCAGGAATTTTCCAACGAAGAGATGTATATCATACAATTATTAATTCATATTTGTCAGGTGTTGATAAATGCATTTTATATTTCATGGGAACGGCCATTCAACAATTCTCTATTGCAAGTGACATTGGAAAGTCGAATATCAACTCTCTGGATTCGCAAATAACGAGACTGTAGACTCTAGCGTGACAGTAGTGTATATAATGTTACAATATCGAAACGCCTTATCATAAAATTTGCGGGGTGAGTGTGACCTCAGGAATTGCAATGACCCCTGTGCCCCTTGCATTTGATAAGATTAAGTGAAAATATACTGTTAGATCAACAGCGTAGAACTAGCGATCCTCTAGATGTATCTGTTTTTCGGTGAAGAATATGATCATGAAGTACTATTACTACATTGCTGATACTCGGGGAGAATCTCAAACTGCTGAGTAAAGAAATATCAAAAATAGGAACTTCTGTGGAGATAACTAAACTTGATATGATGAATGAGGAATATAGTCATTGACAATATTACATTATGAATTATGAGTAGAAGTTGAAAGCCCCATGTCTGGCTCAAGAAATAAAGGGATAACATTAAGTATAAATTAAAACATTGTACAGTAATTGAGTGAGTCATTAGAGTACATAATTATGTTTGTGCATTATAATAGAATCGTAATAGTAATTTAATGCAGCTTCACTGGATAATTGCAATTTAATGAATAGTGCCTCACATCTATATTCAAATTAAGGCTTCAGACTTCCCTGAATCCAATCTATATAGTCAGCGATTTTTGTATAAACTCCCGGCCATCCCTGCATGCCACATGGCGATGGGCCGAATGACACAACGCCGACGGCAGTCCATTTGCCTGTACCATCATCTGCTCGTTCAACTGTCATAAGTGGGCCACCGGAGTCACCTCTACATGAATCTTTACCGCGTTGACCACCGGCGCAGATTTGTCCCCTGCCAAGGTTTATTGCTGCATTACCATATTTCGCTTGACACTCGTCAAGGTCTGACAAAGGAATTGAGAGTTTCAATTTGATATTGGACTCGCTTCGGTTTTCCGTTTTACCCCAACCAGCTACCCAAAGTTTTTGTGCGACATCGCTATTTTTCGGTAAACAAATTGGCTTCACAAAATCAGTGAATGCAACATCCCGTGATAGTCGTAGCAATGCGATGTCATTTTTCTGATCTCTTGACGCTGGACGATAATCTTCGTGTGCAATTTGTTCGTCGACACCAACTGATACAGGTGGTGGCGCACAAACTTGTGAATTTTTACCGTCAGGAATGCAATCAGTCTCGGTTGATGTATCATATTCACCCAAGCGAACGCCGATGAGTCGCCATGACTTCGGGAGATCTTTACCTTTTACGCAATGAGCTGCCGTGAGAACGTATCGTTTACTTATCAATACACCACCACAAGCGGTTGTACGTCCATTTGCTACACAATAATCGCATGTATTATTCAATGTAGACTTGGTTATCATGTGTATCATTTGGAGTAACTATGAATTAATGCGTACTTACGTTTTTGATATTCTATAAGTGCCATCCATGGGAATTCATCGATATCGGTTCCTTCGCCGCCAACAATTCTCAAGGATAACTCCCGTCCGCAATCATTCGGTAGTAAAGGATTTTGTGCGTCCATATTTTTATCAATTGGACCAGATTCATTTGGATCAGGTATGACAGGTGTTTGAGGTGTTTGATTATTTTCAATTGCACAGCAAACTTTTGGATCATTACCTTCGAACCCACAATGAGAATCTCTGAGGAATTGTACCCCAGCAGTTGTCATGGGACGATTGACAAGAATTTGCACCATCGGCGGACACTGCCTAATGTTAATGCAATTCCCCGATAAATTATTTGGCGTGATACAGTTATCATTGTCGATCCAGGACTCTGTTTGTATGAAAGAGGAAAGTTATAGATTTTTCATCGTTATCTCATGTGTGTACATTGAGTTATTTTAATTATGAAATATAGATATGAGGTTTCTTCAATGAGGATATCGAATTGACACGGTTAAGTGAAATCGCGAAAAATGTTTCAAGGATAATGCGTTTATGTATTTCGATGAATCAATTATGGAGCTCAATTATCTTTGACATTAGGTGCAATTTTCAATAATGAAGAAAGAGAACAATTCCATGTTGATGAAGAATATGAGTGAATTTAAGTTGTCTTACGTGCTTGCGTATCGAATGGCAGTATGTTAAGTATGAAGAGTCCAACAAATGTCCAAAACTTGGCCATTTCGCAAGACCTTGTTGGATGAATAATCAGAGCTGTCAGTGAAGTTGCTCGCTTCTATTATGCTTACGTACTAATTTAATGAAGATGCAAAACGCAACTGCGAGCATCTTACCAACGTAATACCACGAGATTCAAGTGTTAAAGTCATCAGGGTCAACTGGTCTCCCACCATGTGACTGTGAGATCTCACGACTAACAACATTTACAGGAATCCCCCGATGCGGGTATTCCAAAGGTGAGCAAACCGATTGGCACATAGGGACTCATGAGCAAGACTATCATAATAGTTCATTCATAATTTTGAATTCAAATATGCAGCCAAATGATCATGTGATTGAAGTACATCAGTGTTCTAACTGTATCATGTGTCATATTTTCTTCACATCACTTAATGGTTCATTGCAGAAAAATAGAAACTGTTCCATCATGTTTGTGGATAATAACATCTGGTGCTTCACAATCAAAGAAATCAGGGAATCTTGATGGTAAGTTGTTTACTTCTTTCCGAAACAAATTGATTGCGCCTGTTTCACACCTGAAGTTTCCGACGAAATACGTGATCGTTGATTTTCCCATGCATCAACAAATTGAACAGAGAGACCACAATTATGTGAACTGATTTTACGCTTTGTTTATCAAGACATGTCCATTTTAAATTCAACTGAATCTATATTACAGTATTGAGTTATGATCAAGGATTTATACTTATCCCACAGTAACTGAGCCACCAAGAAACTTGGTACCTTCTATTCATACGAGCAGATATAAATGGAAACGATCCATACCCACAAATACCTGACTGGTTATTTATTCTATTCCAAAACAATTTTAGAAAAATGTGATGAATTATAAAACATGAAGAAACGCCATTCCTGTATCTCATCCAAACGAACATGATTTAAGCGCTCCTCCAAATTATCTATTGTTAACCTTACTGAATGAACACGTTCCTACCAACAGAGGATGGTGGCGGCGCTGTAGCTCTATGAGTATTACAAGCAGTATGTATATAGATAGTAGATGATGGCTTCCGATATTATCTCTAGAATCCCCCTCCAAGAAACAATAAACAGAAGAATCCAGACATGTATAAAGATGCTTTTTTTCCCTTAGCTCGCCGATAATGCATCTTGTCGGGTCCGCACCCGCCTAATTCGTTTTCCCATGCCTGTCGCATTTTAAGGGGTGAGTTTCTTCATAAAAATGGATATATATTCCACATTCAACTTCGATTGTTCATTAATGAAGAATGTGGTTGACACAGTTATATTACCCACGCATTAATTCATTTTTCCCAAAGTGTTCGTGAGCAATTTTTGGTTATGTTAATCATGCTCATTAACAAAAGACACCAGAATATTCAAAATTCGGACATACTTGATGCGGAATTATGATCTTCCTATTTCTCCAATCACATTTTTTCATGAGCCTTCATGAACTTAATCAACACAGAACCATATTAGGATAGTCATTCTGCAACTATTAGACACTTTGCTTGATTGTACAACAGTTATTTTGTTGTATTATAGATTTTACCAACTGTGACTGTAAATGTCTATGAGCGATGTAATCATCATTGACACCTTTAATACTCCATGAATTATTTTTCCACATACTATTTATGTTAAATACAGCCATTGTATTTGTGTTGATGCTGAAAAACTAGTGCAAATATGACTGAAGGACCTGCTACAAGAACCAAGCGCATGGGAGCCAGATTTTTCAAAAATCCCCCACAACCACACATGTGTATCCGGGACTATATGAAGGTAAAAACATTATCATTTATTCGCTTATAATTCGCACTTCCAATTTCCTGTTTTATTCATCTACAGGAATCGTGGCACGCATGTTACATCAATGTTTTATCCTGGGATAAGATTGAGATGACCTGTTCTCCATCTGATAGATTACCATTTTATGGTGGTATGAAAATAAATCCTCCAAGAACAGAAAATCCACAATCAGCTGTTTTTTTCGTCGTGGCTAATCCCGAAATACTCAGACGGAATGGCAAAAATGCTCAGGATCTAAAGGTATAACGAAACCGAATCAAATACGAAAGCCAATGAGAAAAAGATTGTAGAATTATATGCTAAATAAATTATTGATTTCTAATTGCAGGAACAGTCATCCCTGATTGAGCTTTTGTTTGATTTTGTTGAAGCTATGAATGAAGGTGTAGTATTCAAAAGGAGATATAAAATTCTCGATGATCGTGATATCACAGGGGAACTCAAGGAGATATGGTCGATAGTTCAGAGTGATAGAGCAAAAGCACAAGACACGTTTGGAACTGAGGATGTGATAAGACCAGTTCCGCAATATCCTCAGTATCCAGAGCAGTCACTTAATCAGCAGAAACAGCAGCAGCAGCAGCAGCAACAACAGCAACAACAGCAACAACAGCATCAACAGCACCAACAAAAAGTTCCACATCAACAAATACCCCAGTCGTATCGACAACCACCACCTCAACAACACCAACATCAACTTCAACAAATGCAAACACATCATCAGTCACAACCGCCACAGTATCATTTCAACTATTCTATACCGAACCGTGAGATTACAGATAAGTGCGACTATTATGACTTGGGATATGCGCGTCGTCTTCAAATTGCAAACAATACGCAGCATGATCGCATTTATCAGCCACGCAGAGACCGTCTATACGACTATCAATATCAACAAGTTCCCCGACCTATTGGGCCAGCTTTTCCAACATCTAATTGTCATCCTAATGTGAATTTGGGATGTACAAGTATGGAAAACGTCGGTGTGCGTCCAGTGTACCATATAACCCATGCACTTGAGAATAATGTGTTTGTGAAACTCCACAGAATGGAACAACCACAACAGCCGCAACTCCAACTCGCTCATGCACCTCCGGTACAACGCTATGAACATATGGACGCGTTTTACAAGCAAAATCCACTGAGTCCGCAAATGGGAATGATGGGTGTTCTCGGAACACCATCAAATACACCGACGAAAAATTTGTCAAATAAACGTCAAACTAGTTCGCCAACACATGTTAATTACCCCAATCCATTTGTCAAAGAGAATCCGGGGAAGCCACCGAGTCCAGTCAAACTTCTACAAAGAGATTCTTCTATAAATTCTGTTGAGGGAAGTCAGTTATCAGAAGAAATAGTGCATGGTATAATCGTAGAGAATAAACTCGTACAGGTAACAGATTTAGATGAAGACGAGCCTAGGGAAAAGACTGTGAATGAATCTGATAAGCCTGTACAAACTGGAAGTTTGGAGGTTACCGGAAACCTTGTAACGAAATCGCCGGATGAATCTTCTACAATTCATAGCGAAAGTTCTTCAAACTCGCCACATCACACGACAAGTGTTTCCCGTGCGAGGAGACGTAATCGAAACAATGATAAAACGAAATTGATGCTTCTCAAAAGAGGCAATTGTAACAATTGCGTCAACAAGTCCGGGACCGAAGAAGGAAGTGTTATAAAGAATGGCATCACATCCAAAAACGAAAGTCAACAGAATGGAGGGCGAGAGAAAACTGTAGACCGTGAGCATTCAGGAAATGGAGCAGTGAATGGTTCAATTTCAGGAACAGAAGTCAATGGTTATATTGTTGATGAAACAAAAAGAATTCTTCATGAACGTACATCAAGCACCGAAATTATAGGGCCTCGAAACTCCAAGACATCAGAAATGTCATTGAGTGAATCAAATGGTAGAATTCATAATGACTTGAAAAAAAATGCTCAAGAAAATGTCGGTTCTTATCAGCAAATGTACACAATATTGCGAAAACCTGATACAATATCGCCCCAAGAAGAATTGACAAACGAGATCGCACAATTATCTATGAAAGAGTGTACGGATCCCAGTAAAGCCGATGCCGTCCAATCGTGATAGCTCAATTTTTTTTAAAACAAACGACAGAAAATGGCAAACTATTACCTGAAATTAATTATTTTCTCAGTTTCGATTGACAAATTATTCTCAGATACTGTAAATAATTAGTTTTTATCTGTGGAGAATAGTTAAACGTGGAAAAATGAGAGTGAGATCAAGAAGAGGGTGAGAAAATTGTCAATTGATAAACATAGTTGTAAGTACCGATGATATTTTTCAACTCTGATGCTCTTCCATGGTTTGTTTGAAATTTTTTTTGAAAGTTTTGATTGTAAGGAACATTCATTTTTGATTAGCATTGTGAAATGTGTTTTAAGCATATATACATACTCTACATTTAATCAGTGAATCGTGATAATGTGAGAGCCGGGCTGTGAAAACTAATAACTAGCGAATCTCCTGAGATGATGGAGATTCCTGATGTATGTGAGAACAAGATTCTCAGAGGCATGTAGATAAATAACACATTAAGATGATGAATACATATTGTCTATGTATATATCGTTACCGACTTTTGCAAATGCAGAATTTAGATATGTGAATTTGATATAATCAACTGTTTCGACTTTCTGTATAAAAATTTGGAAAATTTTAATTCTATTTTGTACTTTTTTTTGAAATCTCAAGAAAATTTTATGATGAATCGTTTCATATTACGTTGATTGATATAAATGGGATAAACAGTAGACAGGATGATAAGTCGCTTATGTAATGTTCTCAATTGCAGAAACTAATGGACGCATAACGATAGGTGCTTCGAAGAAGATTCTTTTTTAGTTTGTACTTGTTATATACGATGACACGTGAGGCCATACCATTAACAGTTTTATTATCAGAAACAATGAAATTTTATGTGTATAGGAAAAAAAAATCAACTACCAGAACGTTAGGTTGCGTGTTAACGTTCATGTATGTCAATAGATAATTTCTAATAAGATCGAAAACTTTCCACGAATGAAACGTGATGTCCCAACATTATTAAGCATTTATCAATAAATCGTTGACACGTTGAAGGAAAAGAAGCACTTCGATATCACGTTGGGACAATTAATGAGATTGGAGAAATCAATTGAGATATTAGTTTACAGCGATACTAAACAGCTAAATTAAAACTTCACCACGTGAACATATAGTTCCCAAAGAATCACAGGACAATAGGGTGGATTTCGAAAATACACCACGATCATATAAATGTTTGTCTTTTAACAGATCGATGGTTTATACCACACATATATCATGAGATAAAACAAGTACATAATGAGCGATTCGCAGCACGACTCAATAATCTACTGCCAAACAACTTCGTTTCTCTCACAACAGCATGCAATATGTATTATATAAATATTTAATATTCATACTATTTCACGATGAAGTGTTAATGAGTGACATATTTATATATATGTATGCTATGGTATTTTCCATTATATGAATATATTGCATGTATAAAGAATGCGTTTTGTGGTGTTTTATATCCATGTATAACAATGATCATTGTATGTGATATTGCTTCATTCTTGAAAAAGTCACTCGTCTAATTCTAATTCATTCAACAAACTTTCAGATCATATAATAATATTGCATCATACATGGTATAGCAAAAATTACTACGCAGAACATATTTCCGATACAATTAATAATCAAAGATGACAAGTGTGTGGCTAAAACATGTGCTCTCACATTCTCTCTCCACTTTCACTATTGCTAGTCGTGCTCTGTGTGAATATAAAAAAAATGAATATATTTTGTGACTATAATAAATTCGATAGACTGGTTCGCCAGGAAGAGAGGATAGACTGCTCAACTAAGCGAGGGACGGTAATGCAGACGAGGAAAGGGGAAATGATCATTTCGTCAAACCCACCTCGACTTTGCCAATAGTATCGATAGTGAATTTGAATATTGGAATTTTTTATTCATCTATTTTTATTGCGGCAGAGTTGGATAAATAAATTTGTATTTACAGCGACACATTCATCCACTTCAATGCTAGTAGTAGTGTATATATAATGTAATTATCCTGTTTATCTAGGACGAATTTAATCTCTTCACTTTTATACACATATGAATATATATGGGAAACTCACGCGCTTTTTACTTCCGGCATGGTTGCGACCGCCTATGAGCATTACTGTGTGAGTATGTGTTCATTGAGTGTTGGGTATGACCGGAACCAACAACCATGTTAATGTTGCACATATCGCTCAGCAAATAAAAAAGTGAGAGCTTTCCCTCAACTTGACTTTCGCCATCGTTGAATTCAACCACAGTCGTTTTCTCATTCTTCTCCCAACACTTGACGAATGCCGATGGATTTGATTTTGAATTAAGTGGTTTAATTTTTTTTTCTATATCGGCGTGAAATTCGATTATCTTTGATGATAATTGAAATTTGTGAAGAAAGTGCAACGCAATAATAATAATCCACTTGAATGTGTTCTTTAAGTTGAATTGGTGTTCTGTGTCCGGTGGAAGTTCACACAATTGACGATGAAAAGGTATTCCATTTAGTGGGAATGACCAAGGGAAAATTTATAGTAGAGCCATTGATTGATTCAACACTTTTTTCGAAACTGCTCCGGTGACTGAGTTCTTCCGCGTCTATTATTTTTATTTTCTGTAACGAGGGATCGTTATTTAAATGAAAAGCATGAATTGCGCGAATGATTTTGTCCAGCGGAATAATTGTGACACAAAACAGTGAAAGACTGGATCAAAAACTCACGTGATTCCCAGTTGCGTTCAGAGGATTGAAGGAGTTGAAGGAATGGAGTGGTGGAAAAAGAAAAAATGCTACCTTTCTCCGCAGATGTGGTTTGCCAACATATTGCATTGGCTGCTCCTCCACCTTACCCACTCGCAGGGAACTTGAAACGTAGAGAAAATACATCGCCAATCAAATTGCTTCTCTGGTTTTATGAGTTTGCAAAATACGAGAACGTGGATTTTTACGAGACGACTCGTACCGTCATCATCCATCCTTAATTCATTTCACTTTTTTTTATTTGAAGCTCGCTTCGGAACACAGTTCAGCGCAGTCCATTTATATTCGCAGTGTTGACTATCGTGATGATCAAACCATACCGAAAATTCATACAGATAGTAAGGCTTTTTGTGGGTTTTCATTTATTCCGTGAATACGTTTAATTGAAATCGGAATTTTCTTTCGCCACTGAACAAAAGTGGTTCCATTTCACAACATAGCTGCATTCGTATCAATGCAAGGAAATCCTGGAAAAATGGATGAGATAGGTGAGAATTATATTAAATAACAATTTTGTTATACTACATTTATAGAATTGTACTTACTTGTTTAAGATATGTTTCCGAATGTTCGAATAATACACCAACACTGCATTCATCGTTTGCATATTTATTTGCTCGTGAGTTATAGCATCATTCAGTTGTCTAATGAAAGTGCGCATATAGAAACCACGACCTCGACTTACTTTCATACTTGTTCACACGTGAGTGCATTCTGCATCAAGTTTAATGCTATATTCTAATAGAAAAAGCATAAAATGTTGTTTACAATAGCAGTATATTCGTATAATCAATAAATCATTGAATAGCCAAGAAAATACAACCGCGAAATTGTTATCGAATTTTACGATTGAAACGAATAATTGATGAAAAGTAATTTAAAATTCGCACAACGTACCCGCAACGCGTTGTTACCATCATGTAAACGCAGTCACCCCATGATATGTCATTACATTGTAAATAAAAGCATACATGATGACAAGTTGCTTATTTGGACATGCACAACTCGTAGTGAAACACAGATGTACACCCGACAGTTCCTCGTTGAATACCAAAAGGTATATAACATATTGTGTCCCTAACATAATGTCTCTCAAATGGAAGATATTTCTGACATTCAGGAATACTTTTATTTGCGTTCGAAACTTTATTTGCTATCCAAATATTTCATGTTATTCCAACAAACACATTTGGAATGGAAAATAAAGAAAAATATGATTCACAGATTATGATACCATTGAACAGCGACTTCAAACACTTCTGAGAGAGGGTCCAAACGTGTTTGCCGACTCCCAAGAACCAGCGATGACATTACCAGAGTACTATGACCCTGTGAAATTTCGCCGTGGACAAAAAATTTTCGAGAATAATATCTTTACAATGATGATCGCTAAACTTTCTGGATTACTTTTACTACTTACTATACCATCAATTCTTGTTATTTTGAAATTCACGAAACAGAGTGGAACTCCATGTGCAGCATTTCGCCGATATGCTTCAACTGTTCTTCATACATGTATCTGGTATAAATATTCACCAGATCAAGACATTGAGTGAGTATATGAAATTTGTTATGAAAATCAATAAATATTTTTCGGTTGCACTGTCCACCAACTATTTCTTTTGCATCTTCATATGCAGCTTGCATTGCTCTTCGTCTTTGAATTTATCTCTAGAATAATTTTGCATTCTATCAAGAAAAGTCAGTAGCCAGAAATATTCACACGTGTCGGCATCAAAACATTTTCATCTGTTTGCAGTTCGTTGACCACAGATATAGTGTACGTCACTCTGTTGACGTCTCAATTGCCACATAAATATCTCATCATATTCTCGTATTTTCAACGCAGAGTGAAAAAGAAATGAAGACTGAACAAATATTATTAATACGCTTTTAGTTCAGATTTCTTCAGCTGGATCATCATGTCTATACATGTATATAACTGCTCATGTACCTATCTCAATTCGTGTACGTCATACCAATGACGACCATGACCGAATCTGAATTAGATAATGAATCACAACATTATGGTCATGGTAACAATTATATCATTCCAGATTCTTCGTATCCTTAAAAAATGTTCGAAAGAAACATTGCATAGCGTCACGACGCAGCGGTGATGCTGGATTTGGTCGGATTTCTCAACTGGATATGGCTCTGACGCAATTTGGTTTTATGGGATTTACACTTTTGTGTACAAAACGCTTAGGAATCAATGCAACTGATGATGACCTCGAAGGACTTCTCCACTTTTGGCGTGTCATCGCTCATGTACTGGGAACAGAAGAAAGGTATTTGAAACATTGCAAAACAGTATGAAAAGGTAGGATCATTTCCAGTAGAGTAATAAACTCATCAACGATCAAATTCTAGATTCAATCTCTGTAATGGAAGTATCATAGAGTGTAAAGCTCTATGCGAGAGAGTGTTGGAGGAAGTGTTCGTGCCACATCTTGCCGAGAAAGATAAGGATTTCGAAGAGATGAGTGGTGTTCTGTTAGAAGGCGTCTGGCCGATCAACCCATTCATAAACAAAGAGGCATTCAAATCTTTCACAACTTACCTGATAATCTCGTCACTACCCAACAATAACCATACGTTGACTATTGATTATAAATCTTTGCCTATGACAAGTCAAGTTCTGCTTAACCTTCAAATATTTGTGCATAAATACCTTTTACGAGTTCATTATTGGTGGTCGAGTCTTTTCAGAGCTTATTTCAACCATCAAATGAGGTTGGCTATCTATTTAACAGAACATTTTCCATTTCTAGCCTATTATTTATTCGGAAGAAAAGAATCTTACTATAACATATTCTCCCATGTTTTTCTAGATGGAGAGAATAGAGTAGTGAATAAGTGATTGTGTGAAAAGAAGTCAAAAACAGATGTACAAATGTAACATAGATGAATATAGTTGCTCGTGGGTTCATATGTATACATATATGTGCGATAAACTTTTTTGAGAGTTCTAATAGCCGTGGACATTATTTGTACTGCCGAATGAAACCCGTGATCACACTGACATGAAGTCACATGATGAAAATAGAAAAATGATAAAAAAAAAACAAAGAAATGACAACGTCTGCCTTTGACATTTCGATTATAAAGTCACATGCTGTCTTTTTCAATTAGTAGTAATACAGATAAAAGAGCCTATAAAGATAGGTACAATTGCGTAGGATGAATTTTGGTGAGCAAATATACCACGATAAAATAATCAATAGAAGCCATGCATCTTCTCACAATGTATTGATTCTTGCATCATTTTCACGTATAATAACATGTTCATACTTATAATGCATATGGATACATGATTGTGAAACTGATGCAAGAGGATCAATTGATGCAGTCATCAGGACTTATACCACAACTTGGATGAAATATTTTATGTTTTGCTGCTGCAAGTTGCTATGAAAAGTCGAGGACAATGATTGAGTGAAAGTATTCATGTAATAACTGTGAGCTACACATACCGTGCCAGAGCACAACGTTTATCTATAAAAAAATTTCGTGTGAATACTTGCGAACACAGTTGCGCGAGGACTTCGTGCCACAAGACAATTATTTCTTCAGTAAATTGCAATCTCACTCACTGGCTCAGTTATTTTCGACCTCATGCTCCACTTACTGCACTTTCCACTGACCTTGTCTCCTTACCCCAATCTTCAATTCTACTCTCGAATATTTCATTCCACCAATTTAATTCAATTCTTATTCTCTGTCTTTTCTTACCAATTGTCACTACTATGTAATTGGCTCGTCATCCTATTATCATCAGCAGCCCAACCCATTTTGCATGAGATAAACATATGTTCTTACACAACGTTTCATTTGTATACTGGAGACCTTAATTACCCGTGCAAAACATGGAAGAGTAATTACTGTGTTATTATGGCTGTAGTATTTCTTCCATTTCATTTCCGGTGGTGACAATACCAAAACTGTGTCAAAATGGCCCCTGAAAAATAATTTTTTGATTGAAATAGTTATTTTTCATATGAATAAATCTGTTTATATAAAATCATTCCGAAATATTAATTGACCGTTCAGCAATCATCTCATTTTTTTGATTATTAGTCATATGCCGAGTATAAAGTGCACATGTTCGAAGGAACGAAGACAAGATATTACCGATGGTATTCAGAAAATCTGTTGCTGCGATTGGGAAATTAAAATTGGTAATGGCACTGCCATAAGTCTCGCTGCTTTCGAAGTAAAACGATTGCTCGTTATTGTACTTGAATTGCTCATCCAGTGGAATGTAGTGAGGATACTAGGAGGAACTCTGCCAGTCATACTTACATTTATCGATATTTTCCTCGGATTCTTCACTGCACTTGGTGCTATTCACACATTACGTGGGTAATTATTAATTATTTCCAAATAACTTGACTTTCCCATAACTTTTTTGTCATTCATTCATTCACAGTTTTAGGTCTGGAATCCAGTATTCATCAACCAAGCGATTACTCAAAGGATTACTGATATTAATATTTATATGCGTGGTTATGAATATTTCTACCCTCGGTGCAATTTGTTACAATGTTAGCGTAAAGGAACGTACCATCGCAAATGTTTTCAATATATCCATGCAACACTATACCATCAATGAATGGGATAAGTTCGATGTAGACCGAATCCAATTGGATCTGCAGTGTTGTGGGCATTCGAATTACTCAGATTGGTTTTGTCTCGATTGGCAAGTAAGCTGCTTCAATTAGGCTTCATCGAAGTTTACCTTATTCATTGTTCGTACACGAAGATTCAATTACATGTCAATCTTCATGAGTACTTAGATCTCAAAACAGAGTCCTGAACATGGTAGAATTCATGCCTGGAGTATACCATTTAGCTGTTGTAGCATCCGGAACCTTAGAACATGCGTTCATACTCAGATTAGAGATGAAGATATTCGTACATTCAACAATGAAGGGTGTTCCAGTATTCTTCATGATATCATTTTCAAAATCATAATAGTCGCATATACGATGGGTCTCATGTTGATAACTACACAAATATTTGTTGCTGTCTGCATTGTCCGGGTAAACCTATAACAAATATATTCCTCACTTTATATTTCAGATAATGAGAAAAATTATTGTACAATCAGATACTGACAAAGAGTTTCGTGGACTATTCGCGATGCGCTAATGGGATTTCTCAACATTTACTGCCGCTCAGGTGAACTTTCATGCACGAGAAATCCATGAACATGAGAACACGAATGAAATTTCACACAGTTATTATTATTTCAGTGGTAATAAAGAAACAGAGAGTTACTCTCGATTCAGTAGAGGACGACATGTAGGGAAGAAGTTGAAGCGAATTCGAGTGTGTATACGACCGAGGCATTGTCGTAATAAATCAGAATATGAAAACCTTCGTTCGGAATCGTCCTTGAATTCTTTATCTGATGCTCAAACCGCTTGGATAAAACCGAGTGTTCATTCGGAACATCGTGTACCACGAACACGATCCTCAGTCACGTCAATATCTTACTGATGGATTGATGAATTAAAAAAACTAGAGCATATCACAAGGATTCTACTTTTCATCAACAACCCTTCACTCTCTGTAATCAGAGAAAGTTTAGGCTTAAACATATACGTCATTCCGATATGCGCGAAACAAAAACTTAACCTCATTTTTTATGTAAAAGCGAATGAAGAAGTTGCAGCATTTAGTTGAGTGTTTATAATATCCGAGATCGATTATAGCTCCTTAGTGTTTGTATGCGTATATTGAAACAATAAATATATGCAGATGAATACTGATTCAATCTAAACATCGACATGTGTATCGATAGTTATAAAATCCATTCTACCTATATTAACTTGGAATATTCCAGTACTTTTCATCAGTATACGATACATACGACAATTGTAAATAAACATGTAATTGCCGTAGTTTGATGGAATTAGATGCGAGTAGAGGTGAACGATATATCATCGTAGGCGGGGAGAAAATGTGAACTTGTGTATGACTTGAATATGTTTGTGATGAGAGATTAATTAGTAGTGGGGATCCCAAACAACGATGACGATGATGACGATGGTCGGTATTCACATACCGCGAGCGATCTTTGGTACGAAATATTAAACGACTGCAGATATCAAGCATAAGTCAGTACGTTTTTCCTCGCTGTGGGGAGCTAATCATATCAATTTCGAAACTGGTAATATTTTATTTTTGCATCTGATATGCCTATGATTAAATATGCAAAGATACAACACATTTATTGATTTGTGTTTTCATCGAACTGAAACTGGAACGCATTGCGTGTGTTCTACGAAATCAATATTTCGAATTATATCGACAGAATATAGAAGTAGTTCGAACTTATTTCATCAGGTGAATTTGATGTACTAAAATTTACTTTGATTCATACGAGGTGTATGTGGATTGGAGTCCGACCAAATTTGTTGGGCATTTTTGTATTCAATAAAAAATTAATCCATTTTTAATTCGCGACGGTTGTTGATAGAAATTTATATGAATTTGTCATTTGTTCAAATTCACAGCGGAAATGATGACATTAGCGCCAAAATATTCCAATCTCATCGAGTCGACGATCGAGAATCGTCATCGTTCGTATCCAAGTTCGTGCACATTCGTTGAATAATCGTGAATTTCCGTGACGGCGCGCCCGGCTTCGATAGTTTGTAAGCGTCACGTATATTCAGGTTGCAATCAGTTCCTATTCGTTCGCCGAGTTGACCAAGCATAGCATGTGCCCACCAGTTCATAGTCACGTCCACGTTCACCTGCTACATTTTCAACCTCACAATAAACTCGAATATTACGGCTACCGTTAAGGGACGCCGTAAATAACAAGGATAACCTGCAAATCTTGTTATCATTTAGTCATTGAAACTTCCATTTGAATTTGTGTTCGTGTTAATTCCCGAACTCGGCGAACGCGGTCTCCAACGATATAACCATCGAAGTAGGCTCAATGTATTTTTCGTGAAAAAAAATAACCGTCAAGAAAAGTGCTGAGTTATGATATTTTCTTGGATATTCTAGTCACAGTTTTGTGAAGTGTTTGTTCGTTTGGTTCTACGTGTTTGTTTTATTTTCTTGCACAAAGGTTACTTGCACCGACCATTTTCATCCTATACGAAAAACACGAAAAGACGAACCAAGAAGAAGTAGACAAATAAAAGGAACGTGAAGAGAAGCTGCAGAGAGGTGAAAAAAGAAAAAAAAATAGAAGGACCGTGGTAAGCGACCAACCAGAGCGAGTTCACTGGGCAGGGGAAGAGAGATTGTGCTCAGAGAAGTAAAGAGAAACGT
Organism: Meteorus sp. PSUC_FEM 10030008; assembly: GCA_018881525.1. Taxonomy (NCBI): domain Eukaryota; kingdom Metazoa; phylum Arthropoda; class Insecta; order Hymenoptera; family Braconidae; genus Meteorus; species Meteorus sp. PSUC_FEM 10030008. Next base: position 7,318 of record JABMBR010012069.1, on the reverse strand, counting down.
GAGAGTGAAGTAGAAAAAGACGGTATACGTTGAAAAACTTGCAGAGTAGGGCCGTCGACCTGTGGCAGCTAACGAAGAACCACCGAAATATTATTTCGTATCACCACAAAGTTCCTATTTCATCTTTTTGTCAATCAGTCATCAAGAAAATTTTGATTCAACCAAACGATAACACGATGAGTTGTATGTGTTCACCAATGATCATGAAAAAAACCTGCGATACCCTCGTCAGTAAATGCGAGATACCAATCATTGATCTTGCTCACATGGGTAAGCACAGTTTTAACATGCATTTTAATTATTTTATTAATTATGAGAATGATACATCGATTTGAAGTGTGAGGAATTATCATTCACCGGTTGTATGCCTATTATCCTTTCAATATATCATCGAGGACTTTTTCTGCTATGACAACAGACAAAATGACGATTTAGATTTCTTATCAGAATTGTTTTGTTCAGATTGTTGTACCTCTTTCTTTTCATCTTGAGCATTTAGACGATCAGAAATGAACAACCGGTTATTAATCGTGTCCTCGTCTAGACGGTTCTCACAATCGTTAGCCTTTATACTAACAAGTAACGTATATGGTAATGATGATGGCTTTGAATATAAAATCAAACTTACACTTGGTGGCAATTTGATTGTCGAGCTTACCGTTGCATGAGACTCCGTTATACATACGTACATTTACTAATACGTGAATATTCAGAGAAGTGATATGTTCGATTGAAGAACCGTGATGAAGTACAAACAGATAAGGAAAAAAAATAATAAAGAGAAATGGCCTGTGAACATTCATTCCAATTCAGTAGATTTGATCTGTTCACATTGGTTCAATTCGCAATTATTTCGAAGTGATTATGATTGATGAAGAAAATTTGTTGTCCTCCTCATCATTTTGCTCAATTGTGAATGAATATTTTCATATTTTCCATCCAAATTGATTCAAAACATTGTTCATTTCAGTTTATATCTCTTTCTTCAAGTTTCTCGTATAATTATGAAGAGAGAACAATATGGAATGAAATATATTGCAGAATTATTTTTCATTCTTGTATAAGGGAATAGAGAGAAAATGAACACGAGAATTATATATATCTATATAACTAGCAAATGTACTTCGTGAATCATCGTTTGTATTCGTGGCGGCGAGAGAAAGAGAACACAGCACAGCGAGGAGGAATTTTTATCAATTCTACATATATACGTCTGCGAGACAGATACATAGACAGTTCCACATACACAAATGTACTCAGAGGCGACATTCTTGCTCCCAATTGCAACTTTAGCCACAGCAGTTAATACATAAAAATTTCACACTAACATGTCGGGCCAATATGATTCATAATACGTTGGTATCACCATTAGAATTTATGACTTGAACTGCAGCGAATGAAACAACTGTAACAGCATAAAAAAGATCCAGGAAAATTTTGAATGGTAAAACGCTTCACACAGTTATAGTCGTTGCTAGGCAACAAGAGATACATCAAGCCAGCCAGGGTGTATTTGTGTATGCGTTTGTATATAGCTACGAGTCCCTTTTACATTAATGTAGGTCCAATGCCGTGAGGATTCCCTTAGGGGCTTTTTTCCATTCTCTTATATGCATATTTATTCTTTGTGACATATTGAAAGTTACAAAGCAGCAACAATTTTATATTAAAAATCCAACATTTATCATATCGTGCACTTTAACATATGATGAATGATTCGTTGGTTTCATGATTCTTTTTTTTTCTTTATTCAGTCGTTGCATGTAGGCCATGAGTGGGTTGCATGGTAAAATGGTGGTAATTTATTATCAGCCATGTTATTTAATCCATTCAGTTTGAATTATTTCTTCGAACATTTACTGAAAATATAAATTTATATTGGGGAAATAAAATTGAATTTTTGTTCATGTATTATCTTTTATTACGAAAACGATCACGTAATTAATTGTGCTAATCGACTGTTAATTGTCTATATCGGTGTGTGACAATTCTCTAAATCAATATATACATGCAATGACAATTGTGATATAGAGATGGTTAACGCAATTGCAAATACTCAGAGCGTCAAATTGTGCCAAGAGGTTTGCGTGTAAGCGTGTCTTGGTTGATTATGATTTAAGAGCAGTCTGTAGTCAAGTCTTTTGAAATTAGAAAATAGAATAGCGTTTATGTTGAGACGACGGCGACGAAACGAGTGGGTGGTTAGTGGGGAAGATGCAATTGTATATTAATGACGTTACGTTGAAGAGTCCATTTACCAAAATACGTTTAGGACTCTTCTTGATGTTATCACATATATAATTGAAAATCACGCCGCCTGGCTGTCTCTTTGACAAAACTTTTCTATATATGTATAGAAAAATTTAATATCTTGTTCATCTTACCCACGTGGCTATATGTGTGTATATGTGTGTATATATAATATACGAAGACATAGGATAAGTGGGCAAGTGGCCAACAACCGGCCACGGCGTGAATGCACGCAGCCGCTTTTAGTTTGGCGACAAACACAAATACGTCCACGCACATGATGATAATAATGAAAAGACGTCTATGTTACACTGACGTGACCCCGCAAATGAATTTTACAATGACCTTATTTTACAATATTAATTTTAGGAAAGTGGATAAATTGATGGTACATTTATCTTTGAATAGTTTGTATTCAATTTTTAGTGGTTATATTTCAACATGAGCTTTTGATATTTGTGATTTGTCACAGTTTTGCTGACATTATGACATTTTTGTGTCATACAATTTTTTTTCGAATGTGATTTTGTAAGATGAGGTTTATCGGTTTTTATTCTTGACTGAACTGATGTGAATTCACTATTTTCGTGAATGTATTGAAAGAAATTTTGACATTTAGATAATCAATTGATTGACGTCCTTACAGTTACATAAAATTCGTAAATACAATGTGTATGTGAATAAATGTTTTTGTAAATTTTCAATGATGGCATCCACATTGAATTACGTCTTTGTGAATGTTGCTAATATGTTTCTCCCCTCTTATTTGTTTCTACATATTGGGTAATAATTACGTCCCTGGTACTGATGAAAGCAATATTGCGTATACAATTCAATAGCGATGCAACAAAAAAAAGTTTTATATATGTTAGTGATGAATGAGATTATGTTCTCAATGTTTTCATGTATAAACAAACATTTATTGACCTGGTTTGTGTATGTAAAGTAATGTAAAATAGATCAACGTGGTTCTAATGATAGTTCTCCAAGTCGATGATCCATGTGTTACTAAAAGTTTCTTCCACATTTCATTATGTGTACGAATGCTTACGCTCTTTGACTTGACAAATAGTTTCCGCTTTGTATTTCTCTTGGAAATAATCATCGCAAAGCAATATACGTTCCTTGTCTATCTATTTAACATAACACCATCTTTGGATATTATCTTTGCAATGAATTCATGATGATGCTCATGATGGCCTTGAACAACAAGGACACATTTTTTTTTTTGTGAATGTCTGATGTCTAAAACGAATTAACCTTCACCCTCACATGGACAATATTGAGAGTTTCACAGTTCTCACTGTGATGTTATACGTCAAATAGTTAACTGTGGAATTCTTTTTTGAATGTGTTTCTTTGTCGTAAAATTTTTTTCCATCAATCTAATGATGATGAAAAGAATTAATTTGAGTGGAAGGATTTATGTTTGTTTCACGTGAGTGTAGTTTTGGTTCTTTTTTTTTCACATTTACAACGTCCCGGAATATTTCTTTCAACGTTATCTTGGAATATATTACCAACATTGTATCTCTATCGAGCGTTTGGTTGAAAAAAAAAAAAAAAAACGATTGGACAGGAAAACCATACATCGATAATATTATCGTCTCGACGGTTGCTTTTTTTTTTATTACTGTCTTGTTCTTTCATTTTATAATTTAAATTTATCGACAAAATTATGTTATGTTAGTATTGTCATGCATGTCTTTACAATGATCCAACGAGAGAGATTAGTTGAATTCATGTGAGTAATACGACCCTGGAGTATATTAAATGCACACGTGTAGTTTAGAAAAAGTACGAAGAACAATAATAATGGAATGGCGATCAGCTGATTGGTGCGGGTAGTAAAAAGTAGCTTACAAATATCAACGAGAATATTTTATTTTCCGTTGTTATAACTGATGACGTTGACTTTCATTTTTCGAATGATATATAAGAACACAGCCAGTAGTCATTTATAAAAGTGTGATTATTATTTTCCATTTCGTAAGCAATTTATAGCGCTATTACTCACATAATTTTTTCTTTGTATGTCGCTATAATTTTGATAAAATATCGTATTATAATCATTATTGTCGTTATACTAATTAACTTTTCGATTGTTCATTAACATCAAACACATGCGTAGGTCTATCAAGACGGTATAAAGCACGCAGATGCCTGTCCTCGACAAATATAAGCGACAAATTTCAGGGACGAGGCGAAAGTTAGAAAACGTATATTGGCAAGCAAGAGACATATCGTATAACGTTTTTTTTTCGTAAGGGAGATTGGTTGTGTGTGCATACACTCATATACATATTATGTTTGTTTTTTTTGTCTATGATATTTATGGTTCACATGATCACATGTGCGTTTTTTATTTTGCCTTTCCATTTTATACTTTCGTGACAATGGTCGTGAATTGTTACGAAAAAATATCACATTTCGATTAGCTGATAAATTTATCTATAATGTTTTTTTTTCTTATTTTTTTTTTATCGGACCATACCACCCAGGAATTGTGAATAATCTGTAAATATATGTAAGTGTTATATGTTTGAAAGTACCACGAATGCGGGTTTCATTGTTAATGCTGTGATAAAAAAAAATTCCAATTTAATAACATCATTACATTCAATTGGTTTGTCGTGCTCTTCAAAGCTGCAATTCTTTTCGCATTTGTCATTGATGCTCAATGGAAATTTAAGGCTGAAAGTTCATTCAATCATTTCATATTTGTTGGGTATACGAATGTATAGATATTGTTGGATTTTTCTGTTAATGTAGTCGGTGTTACCGGACACTATGCGTCACGGTCAGTCTGTTATGATTCCAAGTATGAATTTAGTTATGCTGTAACATGTACATAAATATATACATATATATTTTTCCAAACGCATTAGTCATATTCTTGTACATCATATTTCGAGGTCGTATGATGACGATGAACGAATTGGATATTGATATACAATCGGAAGAAAAAAAAAGCGCAATATTGATATTTTTTTATCAAATATTTGCCCGAGTTACTCAATCACAGTAAGGATTTTTATTGTCATTTCATTGAATAGATATTAAATTATTCGTATTTTTCTTTGTGTCATGATGGTAATTAGGGTCAATTGAATTTATCATCAGATAAAAATCAAATGGGAAACAATAAATAATATAAAAGTATAAAATGAAGTTATGTGAATGAATTGTAGTTATTCTTATCGTCAATCATTTGTGATTTTTAATGTAAATGAGGAAATTCATTTATGAACACGTTTACAATTATAAAAACTTGTGTTGCTAGGTGATAATTTGTGTCGATCGGGTAGGCGCTTTCATGTATAGATATATAAGTGTGAATTGAGTGAGAGAAATGTGTTGCAATTTGCTTGGGTGAATGTTGTCTGTGACATTCAATAAGGGGAACTGCGATCAGGGGTGCAGGTGGAATATAAAACCTCTTATCACCTTTACCTCCGTCACAATTTCTGTTGTCGCTGTGACTTTCTAAGTCTCGTTCAATTATTCATGCGACTGCGAGAAAGTGTCGGTGTGTGAGCACGAGGAATGAGAAGAAAAATCTGTATTCTCATGAATTAATTAAGAATATGATAAAGATTATGATGATAATAATAATTATTTTTTCTGATTTGTCTGTTGTGTGAAGTGGATTTTATATTCCACTCGTTAGTATATCATTATAATACTTCATAGTGTAATGTACTATTGATGAGATATGTATTTTACAGTTGATGTTATCATTGACGTTGTTCAAGTCATTAAGTGAGACATCACACAATTTCCACTTTCACATCAATTTCCAGATCTCAATGTGGGTTTGGAATATTGAAAGATTTTCAAAGAGATGTTTATATTAAATCATTAGTTACAATAGATGAGTAAATTGATGGCAAGAGAACATTTTCAATGCAATTGGTGGAAGTACAGTTATAATTTTAGAATTGAACGTCTATTGTTGGAAAGTATTGAGGTCATTGGGTAGAAATTGCTAAATTTAAGATGGACGAATTGATTGTGGTATAATTACAACAAGAGTATTTGGGTAATTTTTTTTTACGTTGAGATTATGCTACAGACCAAGCACTTACGTGAAAACATAACCTGCATTTATTGAGTCTTGTTGAGAGAACAAAATTATCCAATGTTTTGTACATTTCACAGTGTTTACTTTTATTTTTTTTCTTCCATTCTTTGTATAATATGTTTTCTATTTTACATTCACGTATTTTTTTTTTCTGAGAAAAATAAATTATCTCTGATTGTTTCCCTATCATGAAAGGAATATTACTTCACTTGATAATAGTGAAATTTAATAAACCAAGTTAATTTATTATTAACATTTATATTTATTTATTAATTTTTGGATATAACACTACTCTATAGAATAATTGACGTGATACAAAATAACAATGTATCTGACGTTCAGTAGGATAAATCAATTGGTTAACGTTTTTCAACTTCATGGAGAAAATATATTTTCGACTTCGTAAGTTTGGTGAAACTTGAATGTCTTACGGTTTGGTTGTGTTCGGTGATCAAACAATACTACTCGTTTTTGACTGGGTCTGTAGTTTGAATAAGATAACGCTAAATTGCATAGAGTAGGTGGAAGGAAAAGGGATTCAAGATAACTCGGAGGGGATGTGCAACTTTCGTATGACGAAATCCCAAAAAAAATGGGGAAAAACGAATGACGTCAATGAAGAGATGGTGTGTACGTGTTTACCTGATGTAAAGAAATGGATGATTCACGTAGTAATGTTGGAAAGGTTTTAGAGAGGTATAATCCGGAGACATTATAAAATGTGCAGTTTGGTTAATGACCAGTTTACAATCTAAGTGATAATAGATGAACGTAGATTTTAAGTTATAAAACAATTTTTGCCATAAACTAATGTTGTATGTTTAAAGTATAAACGAAGGTTTCAATAAACACAATCGAGATTTTAGGAAAGGTTCGAAGTACTTAAATAAGCAAAAAGATAGACACTAATATAACATTTTCAAAGCCCTTGCTATATGAATTTGTCACGTATAACTATAAATGGTATATAATAATAATATATAA